>RJWJ010000964.1:36217-61988 GCA_004363605.1 Indri indri | reverse complement strand
ACCATTTGATCCAGCAATAGCACTGTTAGGCATCTACCCAAAAGAGCACAAAACATTCTATGATAAAGACATCTGCACCCGAATGTTTATGGCAGCACAATTCACAATCGCAAGGATGTGGAAACAACCCAAATGCCCGTCAATCCATGAGTGGATTAATAAAATTTGGTATATATTTACATTCTTATTTTTAAAAAATCACATAAGTTCTGAAGGAGAGGTCATGGCATGGTTTACTTTATGCCTTGTACCCTGGTCCACAGATACTTTTCATAACTGGACCAACACATTAGTAAGTACAGTCATGCACTGCATAATGATAGTTCAGTCAACGATGGACCACATATATGATGGTGGTCCCATAGAATATAATATTGTATTTTTGCTGTACATTTTCTATGTTTAGATACACAAGTACTTACCATTGTGTTATTACTGCCTACAGTATTCAGTACAGTAACATGCTGTACAGGTTTGTAACCTAAGAGCAATAGACTATCCCATATAGCCTAGGAGTATAGGCTATACCATCTAGGTCTGTGTAAGTACTCTCTGCGATGTTCACACAAGGATGAAATTGCCTAATGACACATTTCTCAGAATGTATCCCTGTTGTTAAGTGATGCATGACTGTAAATGAAATTCCAGAGTGAAGAAGGTTGCTTTTGTAAAGAAGACTGTTGTCTAGCTAGAGGACACAATTGATAAATAGGGCAGAGATTTGAGAAAAGAGTGATGGCTTAGTTTCCTTGGGACGCCTCCACTGGCCCTTGAAGAATCTGTGTTTTAATTTTGTCCCTTTTATCCTGTGACCCCAAATGAAGTTTTTCTTGGCATATGCACTGAAGAGAAAGGTTCCAGCATGTTCCAAGTACCACAGAATATTCCAGGTTTATTTCAGCACCATTCACAGCAGCCAAAGAATGTTTGAGGTTATGAATGGAATCAGTTAAAGAATGGCCTATTATTTCTGCACTTAAGTTTGCTGAAAGTAGACACCGTAAAATGTACCTTAGAAAGGAAATAGATTTTTCTCTGTCAAAGTTGTACAATAGTACATTTATACCCAAAGCAGTTGGATTTGATTTTTATAAATGATAACCTAGAATGTATCCATGCTCAAGCAGTTTGGATTTGAGGTAAGACAGCTATCTAGATAAATGAGTTATATAAGTTCTGATTCTAGGCAAATCAGTAACTGATTTGGTAACCTTCCATGCTCCCTTCCTAGAATAAGCCTGATTTAAGAGTTAGAAGACAGGATATTGTGTCTCCATTCTGCTAGTAACATTCTGTGTGACCTTAGAGAAGCCAGTTAGGTGCTGTATGCCTTAATTCACTCATCTATTAAATGGAAATAATAACTATACCAAGGCTACCTAATATGGGCTGAATTGTACCCCGCAAAGAAGATACATTGAAACCCTAACTCCAGAAAGTATGAACATGACTTTGTTTGGAAATAGGTCTTTGCAGACGTAATCAAGTTAAGATAAGGTCTTTGGGGTGGACCCAATCCAGTTTGCCTGTTTTCCTCATAAGGAGAGAAAAATGTGTACACGGAAGCACACGGGGAGGTGCCGTATGACAACAGAGGCAGAGATTGGAGCGATGCAGCTGCACACCGAGGAATGGGAAGGATTGGCAGCCACCAACAGCTGCTAGGAAGAGGTAAGGAAAAATTCTACCCAGAGTTTCAGAGGCAGCACGGCCCTGCTGGCACCTTGATCTCGGACTTCCAGCCTCCAGAACTGTGGGAATGTAAATTTATGTTGTTTAAGCCACACAGTTTGTGGTAATTTGCTATAGCAGCCTTGGGAAACTAATAAACTACCTAACTCATATGGTGTTGTGAGGTTAAAATATGATAATATATATGAAAAATATACCCACATCTATTAGAACAGAAATTGCTGTTGAGATCTATAGATCGGTTTATCTTTTTTAACCTCAAGATGTATCCAAAATGAACTTCTCTAAAGCAGACGGTGTTAAGGAAAAGCTAAATTTAAACTACTGTGATGAATGCTTTTTATCATTAAAAATGTTTTGTTAACAAGATTTTAACCTTAAAAGATCATCTCTCACAGAATCCTGAAAATTCAGCAGCTCATGAACATTCTGGAAAAGCTGTTTTCTGCCATCTTTCATTTTTATATGTTTAAATACTTTCTTTCCTGGGTACATGAGTTTTTTTTCAAGGAAACTTGAGGGCCTTATTCATTATGCTTAGAATGTTGGCTTTCCCAAGGCCTATACAATAAGCAGAAATTAAAAACACAGGAAAACTTTTTTATTTTATGAGATGTAACCACAAAAATCCCCTGAATAGGTCTGATCCTCCATTCACTACCCTCAAACCACAGCAATGAAATACTGTCAAATCGTAGTCGTTGCCCAATTATCTCTGTGGCTCTAAAACAGTTGTTAGTGCAAAATAGCACATTCATCACTTCAAAAATTATATTAGGCTTTAGAGAGTATTATAGAATATTGCCCCTCTATATATACACATGAAAGTAATTACTATTGCATATACATATATTTACACATACATACATGTGTGTATATAAGAATAATAATAGTTATTATTATAGACAATTGTTAGTAGTTCCTCTTATTTTTCAGTATTTTCTTGAACTTGAATTGGTTTGAGCAGGAGAGAGTTAAATGTCTCAGACTAAAAACTCAAGAAACTTTGGAGGTCATCTGTTTTAAATCCCCTCATTTTACAGATAAGGGAAGCGGAGCAGCATAGCTGCTCAGTGACCTGTTGAAGGTTGCACAGGGATTTGGTGACAGAATAGAATTCTGGTTGCCTGACTTCCAGTCCGATGTTCTTTCTTCTCTAAAATCATAGTAGTCATATAGACTTGGTATTAGTTCTTGGATCTCTCACTTACTAGCTATGTGACCTTGGATAAGTCTCTCAAATTTTCTGAACATGCCTTTTCTAGTTTGTGAAATGAAAATCAAAAACCAGGCTGGTGAAAGATAGAGCATAGTCATAACAGAAATATTCAGACCACAAAATGTTACCCAAGATGAAAAAAAGTTCAGCTTTCCACCCTCCCATTTCCAAACCACAGTATTAGGTTATTAAGTATGAAATATCCCCTTTCCTTAAGTACTAAGTCTGACAGTTGATATCTCTGACGTTTCACTTTGACACTTCTGGTTTTATTTTTATTGTGAAGGTACATCCTCAGTCTTTCAAATGCACGTTTTGGCTTGTGATTATTTTTCAAATTTTTTTTTAGAGCGATTTTTGTGAAACCATGGATAAGTCAAAAATTCATGTTATTTTCGAATATGAGTTCTGTCATAGAATTGATGCTGTGCAGGCAGCTCGAAATATCAATGCAGTGTTTAGGAAGGATATAGCTAATGAATGCACACTACATTGGTGGTTTGAGAAGTTCTGTTCTGGTGATTTTAATCTTGAACATGAGCAGCCACGCGGGTGACCTGAGACCAAGGTGGATAGTGATGAGCTGAAAGCCATAGTGGAAGCCATCCATCTCAACCTACATGTGAATTAATAATAAAGTTTGATGTTACTATTCCAACAATACTCGAGCATTTGAAACAAATTGGCAAGGTAAAGAAGCTGGATAGATAGGTTCTGCATGAATTAAATGAGCATCAGAAAAGAAATTGTCTCAAAGCTTCCCTTTCTTTGCTGTCACGACATAAAGGCAAACCATTTCTACACTGTATTGTTATGTGCGATGAAAAATGGATTCTTTTTGACAATCGCAAGCATTCAGCACAATGGTTGGATAAAGATGAAGTGCCAAAGCACAGTCCACAACTGAATATTCATCAAAAAAAAGCTAATGGTGTTTGTTTGGTGGTCCAGTGCTGGTATTATCCACTACAGCTTCATGAAACCTGGTCAATTGATTATAGCAGATGTCTACTCCAACCATTTGGATGAAATGATGAGGACGCTTGCAGTGAAGCAGCTGAGATTGGTCGATAGACACAGGCCAACACTCTTGCAAGATAACACTTGACCGCATGTCACACAAACACCGCAGCTCAAACTACAGCAGCTGGATTTGGAAACTCTCTGTATTCACTCATCCACTGTATTCATCAGATCTTGCACCAACTGACTACCACTTCTTCCACGCTTTGGAGCACTTCTTTCAAGGAAAAATATTCAATTCTCAAAAAACTGTGGAAAATGCCTTTCACTAGTTTATCACCACTAGCTCTCCAGGCTTCTTTGATGCTGGTATAAACAAGCTACTGTTAAGATGGCAAAACTGTATCGACAGTTTAGGCGCATTCTTTGATTAATTGTACTGCTTCTTGTTTGAGATATAATGAACTGCACTTTTGATTCAAATAGGATTTTTCATATTTAATGACCTAATAATTACTACTTGTCCTTTCTGACCCAGCTCAGTCATCATTTTCTGGGGTATTTCTTCATTGGCCCGCAGGGACTTGCACAGGACCCTCCTTTCTGCACTTGTGGTCCCTGGGGCTGTCCCTTGTGTATATGTACTTACCTCACTCCACTCACCTTGTTATTGGACTGTAGGTCCCTGTTTGCAGGAACTGTTCATATTCCCCTTGGCACATAAGACACTACTTGACAAAAAAGGAATTGCTCAATGAATGATCAATAAATGAATTATTTTTTTCACAACTACTAGGGTTAAAGGTATTGAAGATATATCTAAATTCTCATGGAAAATATTCCATCTTTTCCACAGCTGCTAACAATGTAAAAGCAGATGAGCTTTTGCTCATTGTATGGATCATTGTTTTCCCATTTTTTTTTTTTTACCTTTGTAATTAGGTTTTGCTTAGGGTACTGATAAAGTAGATTTCCTTGTATTACCTGAACACACACTGACTAAAGGTGGAGTGAAGCTGGGCAGTCCAGGGCAACCATAGTTTCAGAAGAGAAAATTCCATTTGGAATCACGTCTTTGCTGAGTGTAAGCCACCACTTAATAAGTTTTTTGCAAATAACTAAAGATGCCTGAAGTGTGACAGGCAGTTGTAGAAGACTTGAAAGAGCTCCAAGGCTATTGTCAAATGTCCTGGGTCTGGGTCCATGCTCTAGTGTCTTTATTCATAATGCAGAGATAAAAATATCTAACTCACAGAATTTTGGTGAAGTATCAATATGAAAATGTTCATGAACACAGCTGTGAATGCAGAAGTATTACATGAATGGAAGGATGTATATAATTATGAATTGGATTACTAAGCTGGAGAGTGAACACTAATTCCTCTGCTTGTTTTTAGTAGTCAGGACCACAAAATGGAGGCAATTGGCCATTTAATTGTATTAGAGACTTAGAAGTGGTTGATGGTGTACTAGGGTTTGGACAGCTGTTGATGCTCACTGACTCTGCTAGAATGCTCCAGTTGGAACTCAGGAGGCAGAAGAATCTAAAAGAGACCAGGCAGAACAGGGCATGGGCAGGCATTAACTACTTGAACATCTAATGCTAATAGTAGAGGTCTGAATGAGTTAAATTAAATTAGAGAGTCTTTTATTGCTAGAGCTCTGTTCTAACATGCATTTCAGAAGATATTAATAAAACTCTGAAATTCTCAAACTGTTTATTTCCAATGGATCTCTTATTTGGATGGCTCCTAAACTGTGAGTCTAAATCTGCCCCAGGATATGTATAGTTGAAGGTCATAATGCCAATCACTCTGGTCTGAGAAATTCAGTTTGACTCCAGACTTGTGCACAGAGCTCTCCCTAGAGCACTGTAAGTCAAGCCAAGGCCCATGAATTGCTCTGTGAAAGGTCCCATACAAATGGGCCTAGGCAATAGTTTCTTGAAGCAACAGATATTTCTAGCTGTTGCTAAAACATATTCTGAGAATGGCACCATTCAGAGAACCTCAAAACAATCATTAATATAGAATCTCTTCTCGCACCCCATCTTGTCTTTTAAGAATGTATGAGAACTTTACCTTTTGACTTTTTTCTTTCCTTCAAGTTTTCTTTAGTTTAACCCACTGTAGCAAGGCAGATGGTTTATATAATAGATTGGTTAGAAGAGACACCACCACCACAAACACACTCCTGTTATAAAATGCTAAAGATACTTGGTTTATTTAGGCAAAGATATAGAACTTCTCATATGTGAGACAGCTATATCATGTAGGATCAGATGCAGCATGTCTTTAGACAAAGGGTCTTCTCTTCTCTCCAAGTTCCTTAGCTGCTGACACTCTCTAAATAGGTAAAATGCCATCAGAATCGGGAAAGAAGCTGAATTCTTGCTAGGCTACTACCCTTTTATGTTTAGCTTGTATCTTCAATACCTCCATTTTTGAAGAACTTACATTAATCATCTCTGCCTTCCACTTAAAGGAACATTGACAAAATTATGCCCTTGTGATTCTCAAATCAAATGTATAATCAGCAAACCCACATCCTCACCCAGATGGCAGAGTCAGTGTTCCCTGAACAAGCATGTACACTTTTAGCTTTTCAGTGTCCTAGAAATCTTATCTCCTTTGTATCTGTCGTAAAATATTCATTGGCGGAAGTTGTAAAGATGAAGTGGGATGCACAGAGTACAGTTTTCCCATAGGTATTAATAGAATTACAGGAGTGACTATGGCTGCTTTGCCCCCTGCAGAATGACACCTTGAGAAGGTTAAAAAATCCCATCCCTTGGCAGTTATTGCCTCTCCCAGCCATGGGCACAGAGAATGGAAGACTCTGAGTTGTGAGGCAATCATGCTACTGAGAGTCTGCTGCTGATACTTACTCTTTTGGTTTATAAGGCACCAGGAGGATGCTCTTTGTTATCTCCCTAGAGCTCTCTTTCATCCTTTAGAGAATGTGGAAGTTCAGGGAAGGTTTCCAATATACTAAAACTAATATATTTATTTTTCACCCTTTTTACAAAAGGCTCACAGAATATTTTAAAACCAGGCAAGGACCTACAGATTGCTTCATCTCTCTTTTTTATTTTTGGATAAAATCAGATAAATTTCAATATAAAGACCGTTTTAAAAATCTCTCTTTTTCTATTTGACCAACTGTTAGTAAGGACATTTCTCTTTTAAATTACCCATTATAGATTACCCATTATAGATTTCAGCAAATTTTTTGAATGTTGTGTGTGATTTAGTCATTTTAATTATGACTTAATATTTGAATAATGTCACCATTCTCCAAATCTTCCGTAATTACAATTCAATTTGTCAGAATTTACTTAATAGCCATGTGCCTAAGCATAAGGGAAACACTTGGTCTGTTTAGCAAACCTTCTGTCAGAGCAGAAATACAAGAAGATTGTAGCAGTCGATTACTGTTTTAGTGTGAGTAGGATACGCCATATGATGCAAGATGCCTCCTGCCAACTAAGTCAGCAAAGGATTTTGTTTAGCAGAATTCTGTTTAATAAGAAAGAGTTTTGATAAATAGTCTTGTCTCAGATGAATTAAACTATTGATTTACCAATACTGTTCCTATCTTGACCCAGGGGGACACAGTTGATACCACTTAGAATATCACAGACTCTCTGCCATATGCATGTTGTCTAGCCCATGCTTCAACCCTATCACCTTTCAGCAGATTGCTTTAGACAAAAGATCTCATGGGCAAGGAATCTGCAATGCATATAAGCTTACTTGCTGATTTAATACAAGAGAGTCCTAGACATTGACCTTGTCTTGAGTTATTCTAACTTGGCAGGGCTGTAACACTGCAAAGACCTGCAAATCCCTTTTTAACAAGGCTACCTGAACCAAATGGCCCTGGTCCAAATACATGAAAATTTAAAGATGTCCAAGAGATCAATGGCTTACAGTATTAAAGAGTAGAAAGACTGACACTGCAAACTTAACTCAGGTCTACTTATTTATCCAGTCAAGGATTCTGTCTCCAAGCATAATAGCTGCTCTGTTATCACTTTATAAATTGCTCTGTGAATATTATTTCAGTAATGAACTGGGAGAAGGCATTCTGTTTGAAGATGTTAAAGGTGCCACATGCCCCACTAAAATCCCCAGATGTTCAATTATTTGAAAGAAATTATTTCTCCTCTAAGCAGGGTGTATTTACTATTTTTATTTTTTCCAAAAACAGCAGGTAGAATGAATATTATAATGTCCACAGAGCCCATGGTCTTTGATGCACCCACAGGCATTGTGGGGCAACCAAAGTGGTTCTCAAGGCAAGAGGCAGGCCAAGAATGGGATGCAGGTGCTTGTAATTCTGCTTACTATTCCTTTCTTTCATCAGAAAAAAAAAATCCTATAATTTTCCAGGGCAAGAGAGAAATTGGCAATACCTATCAACTTGGCACTAAGTAAGCCTAATATGGCAAGATTTATAGTGTACCCAGTGCAGAAATGATCATATGTGCACATTATGTACCGTGTCTAAAATGGCAGTCTAACGCACTCTGCTACTCTAACGACAGTGTATTGTGCACAAATGCTCTGTGAGTTTTGCATGGAGAGTTTTCCCTTGGCAATGTGTTTCTAACACATCTACGTTAGGATGTGTTGAAAATATCAGTTGTCAAAACCATGGGAAAGGAAGCACACAAGTACATATACATATATTTGCTTCTACAACAAGTCGTGTGGATTTAAATATTCTATTGTTCTATTGTATATAGTTTTCTTTCAGTTTCCAGTATGGTCTAGGCTGAATATTCCTAGCAAAAAGCAAAAGCAAAACAAAACAAAAGCGAAGGCTGCAAATAAAGGGATAGAGAAAGGCAGACAAATATTATTAGAGTAGGAAGCCTGGGTTCTAGTGGTAAGCATCCTATTGTGCTATTGTGCATGCTCTGGAAGGTATCTTTTCTTTAGTTGAGCTCCAGTTTCCTCATTGCAATATGATCAAGTTTGAGTGGGTGATTTTTTTAGTTTATATTTAGCCTAATTTCTATCACAAGTATGGTTAAACCAGAACAAATGTATAGACAACCTTTGACATTACAATTCTCTACTCACATGGTGTTCACCCACTTGGTCTGTGGAGTTCTCGGCTTTAAAAGTGCCTATGCGATTATGAAGAAAGATAAAGAGCTTTTCCGTGACAAGGTGTTTGGGGAGGTATCGATGGTTGAGTGCAAATGAACAAGGGAATGTGCTTCATTTTGGGTTGGCAGGCACTCCACCAAAAATGAAATAAAGGTATAAAAGGGTTCATTGAATAAGGTGGACTTTGTAGAGTATAAACATAAAACAAGGCAATGTAATTTTCCCTTCAAAAGTGCATCTTTAGTCCCTTCAAGTACTTTCTGTGGATTAGTTCTTTTTCTGCCCCTAGATGAACCCTTAGGCAGGTTTTACTTCTCAGATGATAAACAAATGGTCTCTTGTTTAGGGATTAAAACTGCAATTTGCTGCAATAATCACACAACTCCAGTCCAGTGCAGAATATTAATCAACACTTCAAATGTGTATCTAGATAAATCTTCTTTCCTCCACCTTGGGCCTGATCCAGCCATGGAATCCTAGAGTCTAGGGAAAGATCAGTGTTGTGTCTTCAATCCTTCCTAGTTGTGGTTTTTGACCCCTCTGGCTTTGGAGGGGATGATGATGGAATTAATAAGGAAAAGGCAGAGTCCTGTCTGTTTGGTACTGCTGTGATGTGCCACTGGTGCCCCCTACCTATGGCAGGTGTCCCAAAGTGACTGTCTTTTGGGAGATTTTTGTGGGTTTCCAGGTTATCCGCTACTGATATTTATAACTCCAGATCCCTGGATTTGGTAAATTCTTCTCTTTCAGTGGGTCACAAATATCTCCCACCTCAGTTCCTGTGCTTCTTGCAATTCTGTGCCCTGGAGAGATAGAAACAAGATTTACGGAATGGGGAAGGAGATGGGGTGAGGATCAGGCAAGAGAGAAGTAGCTGAACACATCCCGACTTTATAAGTTTCCAAGCTTGAAGAAGGCCTGAGCTAAAAGAGAGGAGAAGTTTTACATTGGATAAGAGTTCATAGTTTTGTTTATTGCCCTGAGTGAGACTAAGAGCCTTAGATTGGACAAATTTTTAGTGTCTTGATAATAAATAACTTGGTAAGCAGTGTGACCTCTTTTTCATTTTGCTTTGAGACAAAAGGAAGAGTTATATCTTCCATCCTATTTTAACTATAAAAATCATTAGACCATGTAGTTTTAATCATTAGACCATGTAGGTCTAACTACATTAGACCGTGTAGTTAATATTAAGGTTCTTAAAATATAACTTGAAGTTTTAACATCCTCTCTCCCATATACTTAATTAAATATCACCATCAATGATGCTATCACTGTTACTGTAGAATAAGCAACTTTTTGTGCTTTCCACTCTAGGCTAGGATTACTTCTCTGTGAATCCCCAGTGGTCACTGAGAAAGGCCACAAGAAAATACAAGTTTGTAAGAAATATTTTGAAGAGAGCGGGCCCATCCAGGAGCCTGGTACTACAATGTCTTTATCTCCACGTCATCTGTTATGATGACTTGGAAATGAGCAGCTGCAATGAGACAGCACATTGTCTGAATGCATTGAAAAGAAAACATTTCTAATAATAATGCTAGGACTAATGAGTTTCACATTAATTAATGAAAGTGACAGTAGTTGAATCTTATTCAAATATTATAACATGAACACAAATAAAAACATGCCCGGGCTTGCTTGTCACACTGCTGCACTGAATGCTACAGTCTGTTAAAAAGCTGGGCAACAGCCAACAAAATACCTGGAGTGCTTCACAGAATAAAATCCAACAGTTCTGCAGTCTGTTTCTGTACAAATGTGAAACTATTCTCTCATGGCTTTAGGTACAAGAAGTAAAGTACAGGCTAGATGTCTATATTTACGAAAGAAAAGCTTCTGCTATATTTTCCATGTAACTATAAAGTTTCTATTATTGGGTGTTTTTCCTAACACCATTTTACCAACAAGGGTATCCTGAGATTATGTCCATAGGCTTATCTCAGAAGGCCAGTGAGTTGCTTCCAGAGTAATCTTAGAGAACAAGGTAGGGAGAATATGACTTCTGAGATCCTCTGTGGTTACTTGGGCTTTGCTTACGGCATGCTAGTACATCAACATACGCAAGTGTCCTGTGGTTGCAACTTTACATATGCCAATTTTGCAAGGTTCTTTCAAATGGGACTCAACGGGTAGAATTGGAGCATCTAGCTGCACTTTTCCCTTTTCAGAACGTATTCTCTTACTCTGCAGTATTTTGACTCCACATTGCCAGAGAATTTTATGGATCCCTCTAGCCTAAGTTTCCTTGGAGTGGGCATTCTCAGCCTCAACACTGTTGACATCTTGGGCTGGATAATTCTTTGTTGTGGGTGCTGTCCTGTTTTGCATCATCCCTGTCCTCTACCCACTAGCTGTTAGGAGCAACACTCCCCTATTTTAGTGGTGACAACTAAAAATGACTCTAGATATTGCCATATATCCGTGGGGGTGGGGGGACAAAATTACCTTCTACTCCCATTTAGGGCCACTGCCTTTGAGGGAGGGTCTTCTCTCCTATTCAAGGCCCTTCCAAAGAACATAAATAGGGTGCCTATGACTCACATATGTTGGCAAACCTGGAAATACCCTAAAAAGCCCTTGCTAGAGTCAACCTTTAAACTGTAAAATGTGAATGATGCCAATTTTCAGAAAGAACGTATTTTATCTCAGATTCATTGAGATAGGAAATATGATTTCAGCCTCTAAATAGGTAATGATGTTTTTGAAAGAGCAGGTGCATTTTAATAACATGCTTCTATTTTTGAATGATAACTACTAATAATGCTATTAATACTAATATTTTCGTGATTCAGATATTACTATTGTTGGTAAAATTATTCAGTAAGATGCATTTGTGCATATCAATCTTTTTATTACAAGTGTGAAAAAACACATAGAATAAAATAATACTACCTCAGATTTTTTTAAAAGGTAAAAACAAATTTAACAGTTATAGGAGTAGAGCTAGGTAATAGGCAGAGACAGAAAAAAATCCAGAAAAATGTTAATCATTATAAGGAGTAGAGTTAGATGACAGGAGGACAAAGAGAATAAAAGAGTGAAGTTATCCTAAATGAAAACGTTCAAGAGAAGATGGTTTAAAATGGTCTTTTCTCAGAGTTTCAAGTAAGAACTATTGTGCACAGTTTATTCTTGGAGAATTCACAAATCAACACGTGAGTTCGAACCTTTGTCTCTCTAGGGCTGCTGTCCCCAACACTCCCCAGCCGTGGACTGGTATCAATCTGAGGCCTGTTAGGAACTGGGCTGCACAGCTGCACAGCGGGAGGTGAGCGGTGGGTGAGCAACTGAAGCTTCATCTGTATTTACAGCTGCTCCCCATCACTCACATCACCACATAAGCTCCACCTCCTGTCAGATCAGTGGCAGCATTAGATTCTCACAGAAGCCCGACCGTATTGTAAACTGCACGTACGAGGGATCTAGGTTGTGCTCTCCTTATGAGAATCTAACGCCTGATGACCTGAGGTGGAGCTGAGGCGGTGATGCTAGTGCTGGGGAGCGGCTGCAAATACAGATTGTCATTAGCAGAGAGGTTTGACTGCACGATAAATGTTATGCTCTTGAATCATCTTGAAATCCTCCCCCAAACAAACACCGGTCGGTGGAAAAATTGTCTTGCATGAAACCAGTCCCTCATGCCAAAAAGGTTGGGGACCACTGCTCTAGGAGAAGGGCATTTACTGAATGTAAATGAATTGCCTATGCTATATAATTTAGTAATCCTTTCCACAAGCCTGGACCATCCAGTGCTGCTTTCTTTTCTCAGAATAAAGGTGGGTGAGGAAACTGGCATGCCCCTGCCCAGAACCCCTATGGCTAATACCCAAATGAATAAAACTGAAAATACATCACAATGGTATGACTGATCTAATGGCTTTTCCTAGCCCACCTTCAAAAGCTGCGTGAATCTACCCAGGCTTCAGCAGTGATGATCTTAACCACTATGAAGTTTTTAATTATAATTGTTTTTGGAAACAAGGGATATCTTTAACTCAAAAACCCAATTTTGCCTACTTTGCCAAAAGAAGCTGTTTCTCTTTAATACAGGAAATTAAGTTTCTATGCCAAGAGCATGTTTACAGGTTGATTAGTTTATTTTCCTCTGAAGCATTTCTAAAAATATTTTTCTTTCTAATAACAACTTATTAACTTCCATGTGTTCTCAACAGGCCCTATCTTAGTCCCTGCATAAATTCTTAGAGCAAAGGGCTATCTGGTAAGTATCCCTGGAACTTATCAGACTCCCACAAAGTTATTAGGGCTGAGAGAATTGTATATACAATGCAAATAAAAATACTTTATGGACTTACTCCACTTATAAATTGCTGACTCCCAGCTCACCCTATAAAAATGATTCAAGAATTCGGTATTTTATTTTTGCATGAAAATTTCATTCAGATAAATTTCAATGTTATAGAACTAGGAAGCTAAAAATGAAACTCAATTTTAACCAAAGGATTTAGTTTAACAGGAAAAGGCATAAGATTTATCATGGATCAAGGGATGAATAAAAGTGCCACCTATCCTGTGTATTTGCCATGTGTGGTAGACAGGGTACTGCCATGTTGCACAGCTGTATGCATATTTTCCTCATTTTGGTCTTTGCCAAAGACCTGCCCCCTGAGGTATTTGAGTTAGCCATGCTTTTTCTCTGAGATTTTATATCAGACTAGTTCCTCCAGACCTCTTTGAGGATTCTTGAAATAGAATGCAGTCTCCACATCAACTGTGTTACTTATTTTTTGCAACTTCTTATTTTGAAGTAATTTCAAACTTATTGAAAAGTTGCAAATATAGTAGGAAACATTCCCTTGTATCATTCACTCAGAAATCCCAATTGTTAACATTTTATCACATTTGCTTTGTCATATTCTCTGTCTCCATCTTTCTGCCTCTTTTTGTGTGTATACACACACATAAACACAAACATATACACTACCTTTTTTCTGATCCATTGGAAAGTAAGTTATAGGCATGATCTCCTTTACAATTAACATGTCATCTTATATAATCACAGTAAAATTATGAAAAGGATAAAATTGCATTTATAAAACACTAATATTTAGTTTATAGAAATAATTCGAATTTCAGTCATTGACCCATTTGAGCATGTTATCAAACGTCCGATCATGGGTTGCATTCAGTTGCTCTGTCTCTGAATAGTTCCTTGGTTTTTCTTTGTCTTTCATAACCTTGGAATATTTTAAGAGTATAGATTAGCAATTTTGTAGAATGTCTCTCAATTTGGGTTTGTCCAGTGTTTCCTCATTATTAGACTTAGATTGTGCATTTCTTTGCAAGCATATCTAGTCAGCGTGTCCCCAGAACATTGCACCAGGAGGCACATGATGCCATTTTAAGTCATTGCTGGTGATACTAATTTTGATGACTTTATTAAGACTGTGTCTACCTGATTTCTCCACTTTATGGTTACTAATTTTTCTCTGAAACTAATAAGTATTTTGTGAGGAGATACTTTAAAGCTATATTTAAATATCTTGTTCCTCATTAAACTTTACACCCACTGGTTTTAGCATTCATTGATGACTCTTGCCTGAATCACGTATTACTACAAGGGTTGCCAAATCGTGATTTTCCTGACTCCATAATTCTGTTTTGATTTATTAATTCTAAATACTATTTTCCACTAAAAGGAGCCTGGATCCCTGAAGAATGGTTGATTCCAGGGCTAGGGATGGGAAAAGATAAGATAAGCTTGAACTATCTTGTAGACCAAGAAAACATGGAGTTTATATAAAACTGATGGGAACATGTCAAAATGACATCAGTGCTGGCCTGAAGGGGCTCTGCTCAATAAATTTTGGACAGTTAAAGCACCAAAATAAATACTGCAAATAATGAGTTATAATCCATTGAATAAATAGGAACAACAATGTAAGAAATCCATGAGTCCATCTTGAATGAATGAGTACATGTTGTAAATAGAAATTTGTAAATAGAAAGCTTTTTCCATAAGAAGGAATAGAAATAAGAAAAAGTAGAATGCCCATTTTCCTTTTAAGGAGGTATTGATTTGATGGGAGTGTGTGATCATTAAAACTCTAGTTAATAAGCCAGAACTTCATTCCTTTCTTAAAAGACATCTCCAACACATTCCTGAGAGACACAGGGCATCCCTGCTGGAGAGAGATGTGACATTCTTTAGAGGTGTCTTTGCTATGAGACAGAGAAGAATACTGACCCATTGCCATCAGTTCCCAGGGGCATGGCACAAGAAAATATTTCAGGGGTTTTTGATTACCAGACTAAGGCTTTTGGTTTTATGTCTCCAATGAGAGCTACAGTTTAATATGTTTTATAAAAGTTCAGCTGTAATTTAAACCATGATGCTTCATCACCTGTTGGCAGGTGTAGAGGCTCACTGCTAGTCAGAATCCTGGCCATGACCTAGTGTTTCCTGCAGGTAAATCTGTCTCCAACATTTTGGGGTTAAGAGGCTCACTCATCATATCATCTAAATATTTTAAAAAGTTATATACCTAGTTAACGAATTTGCTAAACACGTTCCATCCTCCTATCCTGAAAAATGCACCTTGAGAATTACAAATAGAAGTGTCAATGTATGGCTTTAGTATGACTGAAATTTCACAAAGAAAGCAAAGTTGGCTGGATTTCATCAGTATTACACGTATCTGAGCATTCTCTTCGTGGTACAATGATGTTTCCCCACTAAAGGAGAATCTGAGGAAAGGACTTTGGTGCAGGCAAGTTTATGTAGCAGGTTATCCCAGGAAGCACAAGGGAGAGAGCAAGAAAATAGCGACAGGAAGAGGTAAAAAGTTAAAAAGTGTATGTTAGTGAACAGCTTACCAATGTGGACACCTGAACCTCAGTATCACTGGAGGAATATCTTAAACTTAAAAAAAAAAATCGTTGCATTTGTATATACATGCAAGGTTGTTTGTCATTAATACATAGTTCAATTACAGGAAATTAATTTTCTATGTCAAAAGCATATTTGCAGACCAGTTAGTATTATATTTTCCTCTGAAGCATTTCTGAAACTATTTCTTCTTTCTAATAACAGTTGATTAACCTGACTGCATTTTCATTAGAGCAGTCTCCACATCTAAGAATTATTGCACGGTGAGACAGGGAAGCTGGGGTATTTATTTATTCCTTGGTTGATGATTGTCTCTGAGAGTATTAAATTCCCTGTATTTCAGGCTGTTCTGCTCACTGAGCAAGATCCCATGGCACTAGAGAAAGCTCTCAGGCAGAGAAGCAGGAAGTTGCAAACCTGTGAGCTGATGATTTTTTTCCAAAAAAATTATTTATCTTGCCTTTATACTCAAGCTTTTTGTATAATGTTTTCTATTCAGAGTGACAAGCTAAATGCATTTTAAGTTCACAAAATCTGTATCTTCTTTTTTTAAAATTTAATTTAATTCTTTTAATTGACAAATAATTTCATATATTCATGGGGTACATAGTGATGTTTTGATACTTATGATGTATGGTGGTCAAAGCAGGGTATTTTCATCAAAGATGAAAGTTAGAGTAAATAAAAAAATAAAAATAACATTATTTTCACATTTTTGTTTTTTGAAAAAATATTTAAATGTCAAGGCAAAACACAAATTATACTAATTAACATAAATATGGGTAATTCAAAATCATTTGAATTTAGACTGGTGAATTTTTAAATATTTTATTTTGAAAACTAATTAAATCTTTTAAGATTTTAAAAATAAACTATTTCATAATAAATTTATATTTACAGTAAAGTTGTAAAGATAATAAGAGAATTCCTCACCCAATTTCCACTATTGTTAGCATCTCACATTACCACGGTATATTTGTCATTATTAAGAAACCAACATTGACACATTACAATAAACTGAACTCCATACTTTATTCATATTTCACCAATTTTCCACTACTGTTCCTTTCTGTTTCAGGGTCCAATCCAGCACACCACACTGCATTTCATTTCATGTCTCTTTAGTTGCTTCTGGTCTGTGAGTGTTTCACAGTCTTTCTCTGTTTTTATAACCTTGAAACTTTTGAGGAGTACTGGTATTTTGTAGAAGGTCCTTCACTGGGGTTAGTCTGATGTTTTTCTCATGATTAGATGGTGGTTATGGATTTGGGGAAAGAATACCACAAGGTGAGGTGACCTTCTTATTATATCATGTCAGAAGACAATTGCTATCCGTATGATAAGCTGGTGTTTGCCATTTCTCCAATGTAACTCTACATAGTCTATCTTTTGGAGGTGAGCCACTAAGTCCAGCACACACTCAGGAGGAGGGGAAAATTAGGATTTCTTCCATATATTATTTGGAATTCTTCTCTAAGGAAGTTTTAACCTTCACCCCTGTTAGTAATTTATTTATTTATTTGTATCAGTATGAATTTGTGTGCATTTATTTTATAATTTGGGCATACTATATAATTTATGTTTTTGCTCAAATTCTTCCAGCTTTGGCCACTGGTAGAACATACAGGTTGGCTTCTGTGTCCTTTGCCATGCCTCATCCTTCTGTTTTTTGAGTACTTCCTTAGTTTCCGGCACTAAAAGAGGCTCCAAGCTCAACTTACATTTTTCCCTAAAATCAACCACTTATCCAAGAAGCAAAGACTGATTCCTATTATTGGAGAATGGTACCTAGAAAACAAGATTTGTGCACTGGGTGCTGTCGCTATTGGGATATTACTCCTTCTAGGTCATTTTAGCAAAGTTATAAGATATGTGTATGTATACTAACACATGTATACACATATCTCTCTAATCATCTCTGTATATCCATCCGTATGTATAGTAAACTAAGCATGAATTCATGTCTCTGACTCCAATCCAGAACCACACAGTTCATTTTGGTTTCTTCCCCCTTGATAATCTGTAACTTCCATCTTCGACAGTGAGAAATATGGTTCCCACCATCCATATTCTCTTTGCTTATCTGTTTATCTACAGTGTACATCTAAAGCAGTTTCGGAATTGTTAACTCATACCCCCATGAGAAACAAATTTACCAACTAAGACACAGTGTTTATGTACAGTTCCTTCTGTGTTTAGCCTTCCAGTTTCCAGTCAAAACACTGTTTTACAAAGTTATTTAAATCAGCTTTTTTTAAACCACTCCTCCAATGAAATTATTTCATACATTTGTAATACAGTAAGAGTCATTTGTCACTCCCTGAATTCCATCCTGGCTCCTCTCAACATTTTGCTTGATTTTGTTTTTAATGTGCATGCATTAATGTTCATTTTTTTATAATATGAAGTTCTATGTGTTTTGGAAAATGTATAGAGTCCACCTCCCAGCACCATACAGAGCAGTTCCATCATCATAAATATTCCACTGTACATGCCAATTTCAGTTGTCCTTTCTATTTTCCCCAAGCTCTGGGAACCACTGATCTGTTTTCCATGCCTACAGTTTTCCCTTTTCCGGATGTACTAATATGTAGCTTTTTTTGGGCCTGACTTTCTGACTTAGCAAAATGTATTTAAGATTCATCTATGTTTTGTAAATCAATAGATAGATGTTTATTTTTAACCACTGATTAGTGTTCTATTGTATGGATGTAACACAATTTGTTTATCCATTCACCAGTTGAATGACATCTTGGTTATCTAGTTTTGGGAAATTTTTAATAAAGCTGCTACGAACATTCACATACAGGTTTTTGTGTGAACACAAACTTAAATGCCTAGGAACATGAATGCTGGGTCGAATGGCAAGTCTATATTGAAGTTTATACAATAAACTGCTAAATAGTCTTCCAAAGTGGCAGTACCATATATGAGAAAGGAAAACATAAAAGTTCTAGATGACAAAATAGGAGAATATTTTTGAGACTTTAGGATGAGCAAAATTTTATTCAACAGTGCACAAAAATGTCTGGCTACAAAAGAAAAATTGATAAATAGATTACATTAGAATCAAGAACTCTTTCCTGTTTGTTAACACCCATCATAAGATTGAAAAAACAACAGAATGGGAAACTGTATTTGTGTTAATATATTCCACAAAGTATTTAGCATACAGAATGTATAAAAATGTCTGTAAATCATTAAGAAAAATAACAACCACACTATATAAAAAGTGGGCAAAATTTGAATAACTACTTTACAAAAGAAGATCCACAAATGGGTCCAAATATATTAAAAGGTGCTTTAGTCACTGGGGGAAATACAAATAAAACTATGAAATGATATCATTACATACCTATCAGAAGAGCAAAAATAGAAAAGACTGAAGGTACCAAATACTGGAGGGGATGTAGAGCAGCTGGAGTTCCCATATACTGCTGGAGGGAATGTTATTTGGAACAAACACTTTGGAAACCTGTCAGTATCTGCTAAAGCCAAATAGATGACTATCTTATGATCAAGAAATTCTACTCCTATTTACATACGCTTGGAAATGCATTTATTTTCTCACCAAAATGTGTAAGAATGTTCATAGCAGCTTTACCAGCAATAGCTCAAAACTTAAACAACCAGGATGAACAGATTCAGCAAATAGACAGAGGGTAGAAATGTCAGGGGTTAGTGTGATTTTATGTGAGGAATATTGAAGAACGAGGAGTTTATGATGAATGTCAGGTTTCTATCTTGGCAATTGAGTGGAAATGTGATGACATTTATTGCAAAAGAACAGAGAAGGCAGAGCTGATTTGAAGGAGAGGATGAACTCCTTTTTGGATCTATTGATTTTGAGGAGAGTGGACATCTAGTCAATGGACGTATTTAGTAGACATAAAGGTATAAATCCCAGGAGAGGAATCAGGGTCACAGATAAAATTTTTGGAGATAACTTGTAGTTATCAATTAAAATGAATGATATCTCCCATACAGATTATGCAGATTGAGATGTTAAGAGGATATATGACAGAACTGAATTGACATTTAAGGAAAAGCACAGGAAAAAAAGTCCACAAAAACTTATTCAATGATTAAAAATTAAAAAAAATACTTGGGCACTTAATATATGCCAAGTACAATTTGATAATAAACACTATGGAGAAAAATAAAGAGGAAAGGGAAATAGAGATGTCATTGGGGAAATTTTTAATTTTTAATTTTTTGTTGTGGTAAAATATATATAACAGAAAATTTACCCTCTAACCCATTTTTAAGTGTACAGTTCAGTAGTGTAGAAGTCTTAAGTACATTTACCTTGTTGAGCAACCAAACTGCAGAACTCTTTTCATCTTGAAAAATTGAAAGCCTACACCTATTGAACAACTTCTCAGCTCCCCTCAAGCCCTGGAAATCACCATTCTACTTTCTCTCCTTATGGCTTTGACTACTTCAGGAACCTCACAAAAGGGAATTCATATAGTATTTGTCCTTTAGTGACTGGCTTATTTTACTAAGCAAAATAGCCTTGAGATTCATCCATGTTGTAATACGTGTGATAATTTCCTTACTTTTTAAGGATGAGTAATATCTTACAGTACGTATATATCACATTTTATTTATTCAGTCATCTTTTAATGGACACTCGGGTTGCTTTCACCTTCATCGGTGTTTTGATAGAGATTGTGTTGAATCTATAAATCACTTTGGGTAGTATGGAACATTTTAATGGTGTTGATTCTGCCAATCCATGAGCATGATAAGTTTTTCCATTTGTTTACATCATCTGCAATTTCCTTCCTGAGTGATTCATAGTTCTCTTTGTAGATATCTTTCACCTACTTGGTTAAATATATTCCTAGGTGTTTTACTTTCTTTATAGCTGTTATGGAAGGTATTGAGTCTTTGATTTAATTCTCAGCTTGATTACTGTTGGTGTATAGGAATGCTACTGATTTCTGTACATTGATTTTGTGATCTGAGACTTTGCTGAATTCAATGTATCAATTCCAGGAGTCCCTTGGCAGAATCTTTGGGGTTTTCTAGATATAAGATCATATCATCAGCAAAGAGCAATAGTTTGACCTCATCTTTCCCCATTTGGATACCCTTAATTTCCTCCTTTTCTTGCCTGATTGCTCTAGCTGGGACTTCCAGCACTATATTGAATAGAAGTGGTTACAGTGGTCTTCCTTGTCTTGTTTCAGTTCTGAGTGGGAATGCTTTCAACTTTTCCCTATTGAGTATGATGTTGGCTGTGGGTTTGTTGTGTATGGATTTTATAATTTTGAGGTATGTTCCATGTATGCCTATTTTGTTAAGAGTTTTTTATCATAAAAGGGTGCTGAATTTTGTCTAATGCTTTTCTACATCTATTGAGATGATGATACTTTTTAAATCTTGTTTTTATGTGGTAAATCACATTTATGAATTTTTGTATGTTGAACCATCCTTGCATCCCTGGGATGAAGCCCACTTGTTTGTGGTGGATTATTTTTTGGATGAGCTGCTGAATTCGGTTTGCTAAAATATAATGGTAAAGGGAACAATTCATCAGGGAGACATAACAATCCTAAATATTTATGCATCCGATACAGGTGCACCCAGATTCATAAAGCAAACCCTACTAGACCTAAACAAAGTGATAAACAGCCACATCGTAATTGCTGGGGACTTCAAGACCCCACTGACAGAACCAGACAGATCCTCCAAGAAGAAAATAATTAAAGAAACATTGGACTTAAACAAGACTCTAGAACAAATGGGCCTAACAGACATTTACAGAACATTCTACCCCCAAACTACTGAATATACATTCTTCTCATCAGCACATGAAACATTCTCTAAGATTGATCAGATCTGAGGCCACAAAACATATCTCAACAAATTCAAAAAAATAGAAGTTATACCTTGTATATTCCTAGACGATAGTGGAATAAAATTAGAAATCAATTCCAACAGAAACACCCAATTCTACACAAAGTCATTGAAACTAAACAACCTACTGCTGAATGATTATTGGGTCAAGGAAGAAATTAAGATGGAAATCAAAAGATTCCTCGAACTAAATGACAAAAGGGACAATATTCATCAAAATCTATGGAATTCAACAAAAGCAGTGCTAAGGGGAAAATTCATAGCCTCAAATGCCTACATCGAAAAGACAGAAAGATCACAAATCAGCAAGCTAACAAACAACCTCAAGGAACTAGAAAAGGTAGAGCAAACTAATCCCAAACCCAGCAGAAGGAAAAAAAAAAATAATTAAGGTGAGAGCAGAACTAAATAAAATTGAAAAAAAAAATAATACAGAAGATTAATAAAACAAAGAGTTGGTTCTTTGAAAACATAAGAAAAAAATTGATAGACCTCTCACTAGATTAACCAGAAATAGAGAAGAAAGGACCCAAATAAGCTGAACCAGATATCAAAAGGTGATATTACCACTGATACCACAAAAATACAAACTATCATCTGTGAATACTATAAAACATCTCTATGTACATAACCTCAAGAACATTGAGGAAATGGACAAATTTCTGGAAACACACAACCTCCCAAGGCTCAATCAGGAAGAAACAGAACCGAATAGACCAATTATGAACAATGAAATTGAAGCAGAAATAAAAAATCTTCCAACAAAAGAAAAGCTCTGGACCAGATTGTTTCACAGCTGAATTTTATCAGACTTACCAAGGAGAATTGGTATCCATACTGCAAAAATTATTTCAGAACATTGAGAAGGAAGGAATCTTCCCTAACTCATTTTACAAAGCCAGTATCACCTTGATACCAAAGCCAGAAAAAACGCGACAAAAAAAGGAAACTATAGACCAATATCCCTTATGAATATAAGTGCAAAAATCCTTAATAAAATTATATTTTTTATCTTTTTTGTAAATTTATTTTTTATTTGTATATATATATACAGGGTAAAAGTACATTTTGCTGCATTGATATATTGCATTGTGGTGAAGTCAGAGTCTTCAGTGTATCTATCATTGGAGCAATGCACATTGTACCCATCGAGTTTATAATTTTAAACAGGGTGGTGAAAGAAAGCCTTATTAAGTAGGTAAAATTTGGGTAATGACCTTAAGAAAGTGAAGGAGTGTTCTCAATTCTTCTGGGGAATAATGGTTAAATGACAAGAGGAGTGCAAGAAGAAGGAGGAGCAAAGATGATGAATCATGACAAAAGTCAAGAGAGGAGGAGAAAAACATAATGGTCAACAGTTAAAGATAAAATCAGTCTTAACAATTGCCCATTGATTTATCAACATGAAGATCACTGGTGGCCTTGACAAGATCCATTTTTGAGGAACAGCAGAAGCACAAGCTCCAATGCAGTGGATTGAACAATGAGTATGTGGTGTGTTTACATAGAAAGTGTTGACAATATATTTTTAAGAAGTGTGGTTGTAAAGGGGAAGATTATAGTAGTAAGCTTGCTGGGGGAGAATGCAGGCTGAAGAAAGTGTTTTTGTTTTCGTTTTTAAGGTAGGAATGTCTTGACCATGAGTAAAATGTTGCTGAGAAGAAACCAGTAGCAAAGGCGAGATGGTAGCAGTAGGTATAGGAATGAGAGAATAAGTAATGGAATAAAGATGTCTCTGGGAAGATGGGAGGGATTGAGATCCAGGCAATGAATTAGCCTTTGATGGAAGATAGTGGAGGAGATGTTGGGTGTAGATGAAGGGAATTCACATAGCAGACATTTCATGGCTTTTCAGTGAAGATGTTTATTTTTATTGCAAAGTAAGGTGAGCTCATCTGCTCAGATTGACAGCAGAGATGGTGGGATTGGGTGTGTAAGAAGAGGAGACAAAAAGTTTGTGAGCTTCTCGGGGGGACCTAATTAGAAAAGATGAAAGATATTGTGGGCAGTGCTGAGAGTACATTTGAGATCAGAGACACTAGCTGAATGTTTATGCTAGCTATTTAATGATTTACACCTGAAGAAAGCCTAGGTGGTTTGTTCATGCATCCTTAACTTGAGTTAGGGACCTCTTGTCTAACGACAGCTCCCTGGATTGGAGGAAAAATGCCTAGAAGAAAAGAATCCACTTTAGCAGGCCTGATCTTTTAATCTTGAACCAGGAAAATGATGGGAATGACACGAATGTGAACTTAAAAGGAGGACTACTGTGATTCATAATAAGCATTTAAAATTTAAATGAGTATTTACTGGTTAGAAACTGCACTTTGGAAATACTTCCGTTATCTTTGCTGCCATAGGAATTTCTTGGTGAAAGACTGAACCAGCAATTATAAACTTTACAAATGAGGAATACACATGTCCCCTGCTTGGTATCTGTTGCAATTGCCCTTTATTCAATCACCCACAGCTGGAGTAATTGGATCTTTAGGTACAGGTTAATGGGATAATTAGGCAAACACGATCAAACTTGTATACTGTGAGGAAATGGATGACTGCTGTCTCTGAGCCTCCTGTTGTACACTGTGCTTGTGCAACCTGTTCTTCATTTCTATGGGCAATAAAGTAGGAGATGGATTAGCTGCAAGTGATTTCGTCTGTCTGCAAGTGGAAGTGTGGTTTGATTTAAATGATTTTTTAAGAGGCAGCTACTGGAATAACTAGCTAGAGATGAAATGGATGAGGTGTGCCTGCTTCACAAAAAGTCAAAGTAATTTGGTCCTGGTATTTCATAGAGTCCTTCGGATGCCATTGTCTCCCTAGTGTATTAATAGGATGCTCATCCAGGAGGCTGTTTTGTCATAGGTCTTATAAAGGAAATAGAAAATGGCATAATTCCAAAGGAAGAATATAATAGGAAATATACACCAAAGTATGGTGTGATTGCCTTTATAAATAGAGAGAAGCCTGTGAAGTAGGAAAGGCCTATCGCATTGTCTTCCGAAGACTGATGGAATTTCATCTATCTTTTTCATGGTTATTTCTATGAGTTTTGACTGCCTAGAACTCAGTGCTATAAGAAATCTTAGGAAATCTGATGCTCGACTTCCCATTACCTTTCAAGAGTGGTAGATCTACTTTAGGTGCATATATAAGGGAATAGAGACCGAGCATCACCTATGATAATATACATCTGCTATGGAACTCCACCCCTCCTTCCTAGTTTGACAGCCCCATTATGAGAGTTATTAAGTGATGAGAGTGTCTTGTCTCCAAATGACCACAATTGATATGTTGCTGTATTAACCAGCAGTTGCTTTTTTACCTTCTCTTACCACAGATTCACTTGCTGAGTGCTGGAGTATGGGATGGTAACACAGATTGGAGATGGGAGTCTGATAACTGGTAACAACAGGCTTTGTTTGGGAAAGGGGCTGAGGTATGGCCATCAGGCTTAGACTAATTGTGTTTTGGAACAAGAATGTGGTCAATGAATTTGGCACTTTACAGATGCTCCTTGACTTACAATGGGATTAGGTCCCAATAAACCCATTGTAAGTTGAAAAATGCATTTAGTACACCTAACCCACCAAACATCGTAGCTTAGCCTAGCCTACCTTAAACGTGCTCAGAACACTTATTAATACATTAGTTTAAAGTTGAGCAGAATCATTTAACACAAAGCCTATTTTATAATAAAGTGTTGAATATCTCATGTAGCTTATTCAATACTGTACTGAAAGTGAAAAATGGAATAATTGTATGGGTACTCGAAGTATGGTTTCCCTGGATGGGTATGGCTTTCACACCATTGTAAAGTCAAAAAATTGTTAAATCGAACCATCCTAAGTCAGAGACTGTGTGTATGTCTGTATATAATTTTCTTTTTCTTTTTTTTTATTGTTTGTTATTATAGGGGTACAGATGTTTAGGTTACGTATGTTGCCCTTGCCCCCCCTTCCCCCCAAGTCCCAGTTTCAAGCGTGTCCATCTCTCGGATGGTGCGCATTGCACTCTTTGTGCATGCATATATCCGTCCCCTCCTCCCCCTCACCCCTC
>RJWJ010000964.1:0-36117 GCA_004363605.1 Indri indri | reverse complement strand
TAATCCATTCATGTATTGATGGACACTTGGGTTGTTTCCACATCTTTTGCAATTGTGAATTGTGCTGCTGTAAACATTCGGGTGCAGGTGTCTTTTTCATAGAGCAACTTTTGTTCTTTTGGATAGATGCCCAGTAATGGGATTGCTGGATCAAATGGTAATTCTACTTGTATCTCTTTAAGGTATCTCCATATTGCTTTCCACAGAGGTTGCACTAGTTTGAAGTCCCACCAGCAGTGTATGAGGGTTCCTATCTCTCCGCATCCATGCCAACATTTATTGTTTTGGGACTTTGGCTCTGCTTAAGGTCAACCTCACTTTTTCAAGTATACAGGAAGTTCAAACAAAAACATTTTATTATATTTAAAAATGATCCTCTCATTTTAGAATACTTTTAGAATTACAGAATTATTGTGAAGATAATTTAGAGAGTTCCGATACACACCATACTCAATTTCCCCATAAGTACACCCCCTTTGTTCCAGTTAATGAGCCAATATTGGTACATCATTATTAATGAAAGTCTATAATTTATTCAGATTTTCTCAGTTTTTTCCTAATGTCCTTTTTCTGTTCTGGGATCCTGTCCAGATAGCACATTGTATTTTGGTTGCTATGCCTCCTTAGGTTCTTCTTGGTTGTGACATTTTTCCAGACTTTTCTTATTTTCAGTTGACTTTGACAGTTTTGAGGAGCACTGATCAAGTACTTTGTGGAATGTCCCTCAATTGGGGTTGTCTGATATTTTTCCCATGATTAGTCTGGGGTTATGGATTTGAGAGGAGGAAAACCAGAGTTAAAATGCCATTCTTACCACATCACATCAAGGATTAGCACTATCAGTATAACAACACTATTTATGTTGACATTGATCACCTGGCTTGAGTTAGTGTTTTTCAAGTTTTTCCACCATAAAGTTATTCTTTATTTCTCTCCTTTGAAAGAAAGCCACTGGGTACAGCTCATACATAAAGAATGGGGAGTTATGCCCTACCTCCTTAAGTATACAGGATCTATAGAAATTATTTGGAATTCTTCTGCACAGGAATATTTGTCACTTCTCCCCATTTATTTATTTATTCAATCATTTATTTATATCAATATGGGCTCATAGATATTTATTTTATACTTTGGGTTACAATCCAATAATATTGCTTTATCATTGTGAAGATTTGTTTTTTATCGCTTTCTTTCTAGGACAGTAAGAAGTTCCAATATCATCCCGTATATTTCTTTCCCCAGTCTTAGGATCAGCCATTTCTCCAAGGAGCTTTTTATTGGAGAATGGTACTAAAAACTAAGATCTGGGCACTACGTGTGCTGTTGCTACTGGGATGTCATTGTTTCTAGGCCTTCTCAGCTGACAGAGCAGAAAATGCGTGCGCGTGTGTATGTATGTGTGTGTGTGTGTGTGTGTAGTTTTATTAATATGTGTAGCTGTCTGTATCTAAGATCAGACTGATGTCTCCAGGTCTAATCCATTACCACATGGATCACCGTCTGCAGCCTCCCACTCCAACAGTAAGAACCCTGGCCTTACCATCTGCCATCCATTTACTTAATTGTTCAATTTTAGCATATACGTATAACAGTATCAGAATTGCTAACCTGTACTCCTGTGAGAAAAACCTCATTGATTAAAGTGCTTGTGTACAGTTCCTTTTTCCTTTATTCTTATAGACCCCGCTTTCAAAGTTACTTAGATGAGCACCTTATTCCCCCGCCCGATTTATATTTTCATTTAACACCGAGTGTCACAGTAGTAGATCGCGTATCAAGGAGATCATTCAAAGCTCAATACCTAAAGCTTTCGGAAGTTGCCTGCCTTGGGTTAGACCCCTACTCTCCATGGTGACCCCTCTGGGCCATCTTAGCTGTCTGTCATTTTGCTTTCTGGCTATTCAGTGGCCATCGAGAGTTGGGCATGGAGGGATAGGGAGTATGTTGTTTGTATCTCACCTTAGGCCACTCCATGGCCAGATTGGATTTGGGCCATCCTAAGATGGCAAATCCCATGTGAGAGGGAAAGAATTGAGCAAGGACAACTGTTACCTTGCCTAGTGGCTTTACAAGGTTTTGAGCTTTGTTTCCTTCATGTTCTAGACCTATTCTTTGTAAGTTTACTCATGTCTAGTTTTTGAAAATTCAAAAATACTAACAAGCATAAACATTTGAGGGAATTTTAATTGAGTAAGAATGTGCAGAGCACAGAGGAATTTTAGGGCAGTGAGATACTCTGTATGGTACTGTTAATATAATGGTGGATATGTGTCATTACACATTTGTGCAAATTCATAGAATGTATAACACCAAGAGTAAAAACTGATGTAAACTATGGACTTTGGATGAAAATGATGTGTCCGTGTAGGTTTATCTGCTATAATAAATGGACCACTCTGGTGGGGTGTTGATGATAGGGGAGGCTAAGCATGTGTGGGGGCAGGAGTTACGCGGGAGATCTTTGTAACTTTCTTTTAATTTTTCTGAGAACCTAAAACTGCACCCAAAAGTCTTTAAATTTAAAAAAAATGTAGTTCAAAAGTTCTTGCTACCTTCTCAGAGGTCTTGTATCCAGAGTACTGTGAGAGAACAAAAAACAAACCATAGAAACACCTAGGATAAGGCTTTTTGGTCAGTTACTGGGAAATATTAAAAATAACAACAATAAAAAAAGTGACACAGATGATTTGTGGGATAATACTGAAACAACACAGACAAGAGTACCTCACATAAAGCCTTAGAACTTCATTCTACTTCAGTTCCCATTTTAGCCAAACCAGAGCAATAACATGCTTTCTCATGGTCCATGTATTTAAATATACAAATACAGCCATTATTAATTGTTTCTAGAAGTCATACTGGAATATCGAAATGCATAAATTGGACTCAAAATTGAGGGTTGTCTAAAATTCTTCTGAATAAATCATCTTCCAAGTTCTTTGCTAGAGAATACTTTTTTTTTTCTTTAGGGATGGGGCATCTGTGATTGTCTTCCTAACTGCAGGTGGAGGCAGTGTTCTGTTGTAGAAGGTTGATGTTTTATTTTGAAGTTTTGAAGTGAGATATGGGCAAAGCCAAGAACTACTCACAATGCTGACTTTTCGATAGTTTGTACAAGAAAATTATCTTCTGGTCCTGAGGTTTCTAGATGGGAAGATTGAAGTTAGCAGCATCTTGACACAGAATGTGCCGTTCCACTTCCAAGTCCATTATTGCTGCTGTCACCCTGACAAAATGTAAAATCAACGCTGAATTAGCCAACAAGGGTGCTAAGGCTATTTTGATTGGACGAGGGAGAAGATGGAATAAGATTATAGTGCAGAACAGGCTGTCTAGATCTAAATTTGCAATCAACTTTCCATTTCCTATTCTTTTACTTTTTAGAATTACACATTTTTATCAGATTTTGTAGTGGTTGATGCACAAAGAGAAGGCATGATGGAAGACACCTGTGGAAGGCTAAGAGTTAAATCAGAAAGAGGACTGGGGCATATAAAACAAGGAAGGGGATAGTAAAACGTTAAAAGAGCCAGGCAGCCTCTTCTTTCTGCATACCCAAATCCCAACATTTATACAGCAAAAAAGGAGATATGTTGAGATGGATATTTCACCATCACAGGCGAAGCACTATATAGGTTGTGCTTTAAAAACCAGAAAATTATGGGAGGAGTTGCATGAGGGCAGCCTTTTGGAATGGAGAAGATGTAGACTGACCCCAAACCTCCTTCTGTTTTTCCTTCACATTGAGTACTTGCGATCATGAAAAGGAGGATGGGACCTGGGCAGGAAAAGTGAGGAGAATATAATCTTAGAGGAGATGAGGATTTTGGTTATGTGTCTAAAGTGGGGTTTCTCAACCTCAGTGGCACTACTGACATTTTGGGCCAGATAATTCTGTTATGGGAGACTGTCCTGAGTGTTGTAGGATGTTGAGCAGCATCCCTTGCTTCTACCCACTAGATGCCAGTAGTATCCTACCAATTGAGAAAACCAAAAATGTCTCCAGAGATTGGTGAAATGTCCCCTGCAGGACAAAACTGTACCCAGGTGAGAACCACTGGTCTAAAGGTTTCTTAGCAAAACTTTATTTTGGACTTTGAGCTTTTAAGTGTTATTTGGTTCTTTCTCTCTATACAGAAGCCAAGTAAAATGAGGATAATGAAAATAGCTACATCAAATTTCTTGTTAAAAGTGTTTAGCAAATAGTAAGTGCTCAATTAATTTTAACCAAGATGATTTGTTGCAGGGATCGAATGTTACAATATATGTACAAGATCTGGCATATTGTAAGAGACCTTTGATAAATGGTGTGAATTTCTTGCAACTCTGGGTTTATATTACAAATTAATATTTAAAAGCTTCGTTTCATCTAAATAGCACTTTAAGTGTTAAGAGGAAAATGAACAACATAATATGTAAAATATGTATCATAGCTACAGATGCATATTTATTATTAAGTGTACATATTTATTATTTTTTAATGATACATCATATAAGCTTCAATCGTGTAATCTTCGTATGGTCACAGATATACTTTGGGAATATCTAGGAGAGGAGTGACATATGTAAGTTTAATTTTTTAAGAACAAAAGCAGTTTTCTAAGTTAGTTGTATTATTTTGCATTCCCACAAGCAATTCCAAATCTTCTTCAGTATGCAGTATATTTTTAATTTTAGTCATTCTAATTGGAAGTAGTGATATTTCCTGTGGTTTGAATTTGCCTTTTCCTGATAACTGGCAGTGTTGCTGATATTTTTGGCCATTTGTATGTCTTCTATTGTGAAGTGTCTTTTCAAATATTTTCACCATTTCTAAATTGGTTTGTTTGTCTTATTATGGGTTGGAAGAGATTTTTAAAATTGCGGTAAAATACACATAAAATAAAATTCACATCTTAATCGTCTTCAAATGTACAGTTCAGTAGCATTAAGTACACTCACATTGGTTTGTGCGTGTGTGTGAGCAACCAATCTCCAGAACTCTTTCCATCTTGCAAAACCCATTAAATAACTCCTATTTCTCCCTCCCCCCAGACACTGGCAACCTCCCTTCTATGCTCTATCACTATGAAGTTAACTACTCAAATAAGTGGAATCATACAATATTTGTGTTTTTGTGACTGGCTTATTTTATACAGCATAGTGTTCCTCCAGGTTCACTCATATTGTAGCATGTGTTAGAATTTCCTTCCTTTTTAAGGCTGAATAATATTCCATTGTTTGTATAGACTTTTCGTTTATCCATTCATCTTCTGAACACTTGGAATACTTTGACCTTTTGGCTATTGTGAATAATGCTGCTATGAACATGGTTATAGAAGTATCATTTCAAGACTCCATTTTCAGTTCTTTTGGGTATAAACTCAGAAGTGGAATTGCTGGATCATATGATAATTCTATTTTCAATTTTTTGAGGAACTGTCATACAGTTTTCCTTAACAGTGGTACCATTTTACATTCCATTGGAAGAATATTTTATATATTCTGGGTATGCACCTTTTTTAAATATATGCTGCAAAAATTTCTCCGAGGCTGTGGTTTGCCTTTTCATTTTAAAAACCTTGCTTTTTTAAGAGTAAAAGTTTTTAATATTATTTAACTTATTAATTTTTCTTTTATCATATATTTATTGTGTTTTATATAAGTAACCTTCCCCAGAGCCTCAGAAATTTCTTTCTGTTTTCTTCTAGAAGTTAGTTTTGCAGTTGTAACTCTTGAATTTCAGTTATGATTCATTTTGAGTTGGATTGCACATATGGTATGAGATAAGGGCTACTTTACATTTTTTCTATTTGGATATTTAGTTGAGCTCACAATATTTGGTAAAGACATTTCTTTCCCTGATGATTTATCTTGGCACCTTTGTTGAAATCCGTTGGCCATATGTGTGGGTCTTTATTTCTGTACACCATATATTGTGTTTCATTGACTTACTCTGGTCTTTCACTAATATCAAGCTGTCCTGATTTTTGCAACTTTATAGTTAGTCTTGAAATTAGTTAGGACAACTCCTCTAATGTTTTTATTTATAAAAATAGCTTTATTTTTTTTAGGCTCTTACCTTTTCATGTACACTGTAGAATTGGCTTCTCAATTTATACAAAAGCCCTATTGAAATTTTGATTGGGATTATAATGAATGTATAAATCAATTTTGGGGGAATTTCTCTCTTAACAATATTAAGTTTTTCAATTCATAAACATGATATATTGTTCCTTTTATTTAGGTATTTTTATTTTTCCTCTTTCTCAGTAATGTTTTAAAAAGTAGATATTGGAAACTTTTGTTAGATTTATTCTTAAGTATCTTGTATTTTTCAAACTACTGTATGTGGAATTTTAAAATTTTCCAATTTCCAGTTATTTGCTGCCAATTTATGTGTACAACTGTTTTTTAATTTATTTTTAATTGGCAAATAAAAATTATATATATTTATGATATACAAGATAATGTTTTGATATACGTATGCATTGTAGAATGATAAATCAAGCTAGTTAAACCATACATTACCTCACATTCTTATCAATATTTTTTACAGCTAGAACACTTAACATCTACTGTCATAGCAATTTATAAATATACCATGTATTGTCTTAACTATAATCACCATGATGTACAATAGCTCTCTCAAACTAACCTAAAATTTTGTGTCCTTTGACCAACATCTTCCCAGTTTCCCCACCCCCTATCCTCTAATGACCACCATTTTGCTCTGTTTCTATGAGTTCTGCTTTTGTAGATTCTGCATGTAAGTGAGATCATGTAGTATTTGTCTTTCTTTGCCTGGCTTTTTTCACTTAAGACAATGTTTTCACTTAAGATTTATCTGTTGTTGTGAATGACAGAATTTCCTTCTTTTTTAAAGCCGAACAGTATTTCATGTTGTATGTATGCCATATTTTCTTTTCATCCATTCATCTCTTGATAGACGTTTAGATTGATTCTATTATCTTGGCTATTGTGAATAACGTTGCAATAAATGTGGGAGTGCAGGTATCTCTTCCATAGAGTGATTTCCTACTTTTTGTGCATATACCCAGTAGTGGGATTGTTGGATCATATGGTAGTTATGATTTTGTGAGGAACTGATTTTTGTGTTTTAACCTGTTTCCTGCAATCTTGCCAAAATCTCTTCTTGCTTCTGGTAGATTCCTGAGATTTTCTCCACTAATAATCATATCTTTTGCAAGGAGAAAGAGAGGGAAAGGTTATATCTTTCTTTACAATCTTTGTTTTTTGTTTGTTTGTTAGTTTTGCGTTAATCGAGGGCTAATACCTCCAATTCATTATTAAATACAAGTGGTGAAAGTGTGCATTTTTGCTTGTTTGTGACCTTAGGGGGAACAATTCAGTCTATTATCATTACATGTGATGTTAGCTGTAGGATATTTGTAGATACCCTGTTTCAATTTGAAAATGTTGTTCCTATTTGCTAGTTGGCCGAGAGATTTTATAATGAATTTTTGTCAATTGGTCTGTCTGCATATGTTGAAATGATTAAATGGGTTTGTCATTTATTCTGTTAATATAGTAAATTACTTTTATTAGTTTTCAAATGTTAAAGCGACCTTGAGTTCCTATAATAATTAATTGGTGTTGATATAGTATTGGATTCAAATTTGTTAATATTTTGTTAAGGATTTTTTTCATCTAAATGCATAAAATGATTTGTGCAATATTTCTTCCTCTATTTTTTGAAAAAGTTAGTATAAAATTAGTGTTCTTTTTTCATTGAGTGTTTGATAGAAATCACCAGGGAAACCATTTGGAACTGAAATTTTTCTTTTGAGAAGATTTTTGATAAATAATTCAATTTCTTTAATAGCTATAAGTTTATTCATATTTCCTGATTCTGTAAATTCATCTAAATTTTCAATTTTGGGGGCACAAAGTTCTTATTATATACAATATGTATAGTATAAAATAACTATACATATTGTCTATTATCTTTTTAATATCTTTCGGATCTGTGGTCTAAATCCCTTTTTCTTTCCTGATATTAAAGACTTGTATTCTCTTTTTCCCTTGATCAATCTAGCTAGGAATTTCTTGATTTTATTGTCTTTTCAGAGAACTAAGTTTTGGCTTTGTTAATTTTTTATTGTTTTTATTTCATTGATTTCTGTACCTAAACATTTATTGTCTCTTCCTCTTACTTGTTTTAGGTTGACTTTTTATTTTCATAGTTTCTTAAGGTAGAACTTTAAGTCATTGAATTTTTTTATGTTCTAATATATGCATTTAAATCTATAAATTTCTCTTTAGACCCTGCTTCCTACATGTGTTGACATGTTTTATTTTGTTGTTTTTCTGTTCAAAATATGTTTTAATTTCCATTGTAACATAGTCTTTGACCCATGTGTTATTTAAAAGTGTGCTAATTTCCACATATTTGAGGTTTTCCAAGGTATCCTGTTATTACTGATTTCAAATTTAATTGTTTTGGTCAGAGAACAAGCCCTGCATGATTTTGAAATTTATGAATACTGGTTTTATGTGCAGCATATTATCTAATTTGGTGAATGTATCATATGACATAAAAGAATATGAAATCTGCAGTTGTAAAATATAGTGTTCTATAAATTCCATTAAATAAAGGTGGTTTATTCTGTAGCTCAGCTAATCTATGACTTTATTGATTTTGTTTTGTCTAGTTATTTAATCAATTGCTAAGAGAAGGGTCATATAATCTATTATCATTGTCTATTTCTCCCTTTAACTGTATCAGTTTTTGCTTCCTTATTTTGGAGCTCTTTTATAAGGCACAAATACAGTTATCATCTTTATGTCTTCTTGTTAAATTTTCATTTTATCATTATGAAATGTCTCTTTTTATCTCTTTTTTTTCTTGAAGTCTATTTTGCCTGATATTAATGTAGCTACTGCAGTCTTCTCATACATATTATTTGCGTGGTATACAGTTCCCCATTCGCTTATTTCTAAATTCTCCGGGTGTTAATATTTCCTTATAGGTAGCATTTACTTGCTTTAATTTAGATCCAATATTTTTAACTCTTTGTTTTCTGTATTTGTCTTCTGCTTTTCTTTCTCTCTTTTCCCACTTTCCTTCCCTCTTTTGGACTATTTGAATATTTTAAAATATTTACCTCTTGACTTTTTTGGTTCTATTTCTCCCATCCAGGTACTAACCAGGCCTGACCCTGCTTAGCTTCTGGGATCAGATGAGATTGGGTGCGTTCTGGATGGTATGGCCTGTAGACTGGTTCTATTTGCATTGATTTTATTGGTCACTGTGGGGATTATATTAATAATATATATATCTCTAATCTTTCTTAGTCTGCTTAGAACCAAAATTGCATGTCACATACATGTAGAAACCTAGCAGAATCTTCCCCTTGCCTATACCCATTCTCCTTATGTTAAATTCTTATACTCATTAACTCTATGAATTTTGACAACTCCACCAAACAACGTTGTAATTTTACTTTAAATATTTATATATAATTTTTAAAACTAAGGAATTAAATGGAGTCTTTTTTATTTACCATATATTTATTATTTTTGATCCTCTTTTCTCAACTTTTGAAGATCAAAGTTTCCCTTTCGGATCATTTTCCTTCAGTCTGAGGAAATCCCTTTATCTTTCCTTGTAAGCAGGTCTACTGGTGAAAAACTTTAGTTTTACTTTATCTGAAAATGTCTTTTCCTTTCAATCCTGAAGGATACTTTGTGTGGGGATAACATTTTGTTTTGAATTTTTTACTTGCAGCCCTTTAAAAATGTGCTTCATTGTCTTCTAATAAGAAATCGGCAATCATCTGAATCACAGTTCCGCTCTATGGAGTGTCATATTTTCTCCAGCCCTTTTCTGTACTTCATCTTTGATGTTTAACAGACCGATGATGGTGTATGCAGGCATGGGTTTCTTTGAAATTATCCTGTTTAGATTTTCTGAGCTTCATAATTGCAAATTTGTAAATTTATATTTTGCCAAATTTGAGAAGCTTTTCATTATTTCTTCAAATATTATTTCTTCCCAATGTAGTCACAATGGGACTATAATTATATGTATGTTTTTGTTTTTGATATTGTCTCACAGTTTCTTGAGACTCGGTTCATTTTTTACCAATTTTTCTATGGTTTTTGAATTGGGTACCATCTGTGAGCCATCTTCAAGTTAACTGACTCCTTTTCATTTCCATTCCATTCTGATATTAAATTTATCCAGTACATTTTTAAATTCAGTTATTAATTTTTTAAGTTTTTAAATTTCCATTGTATCTTTATGTATTTCCATTTCTCTGCTGAGATTTTATGTCTTTTTATGTATTAAAAAAATCTTTTTCTTTCCACATTCTTCACTTTTGCTAGCTGTTTTAAACTTTTTGTCTGATAATTTCAACATTTGTTCATTATATGTTCCCTCCAATTTTCCAGGTTCTTTTTATATTGAGCAATATTGAAATGTATCCTGAACATTGTAATTGTGCTGGGTAGTCACTGGGTTCTGTTACAATCCTCTGGAAAATCTTAAATTTTTGTTTTAGGTTGCTATTAACCCGGTTAGGTTCAGACTATAAATTCTTTCTCACTTTATGTAGTTAGTAACTAAAATCTCAATTCCGTTCTCAAAGACTTTGTCATGAAGTTTCAGAATTTCTACTTGATATTTTAAATAAATTTATGTATTTTATAATCCAAGTCATTGTGCATTACAATCACAGATATCTTAAACTTTATATTTGTTACCTCTAGTATGTCTTCTTCTTTGGTCTATTTCTGCACGTGTTTCCTTTTGATTTTTGGTTACCTGTATTTGTCCTGATAATGCCTGGTAGTTATTTCTTAAATACCCAACATATTAATATAATGTTGTATAAGCCATTTTAAAGAAATTCAAGACTATGAATTATGTTATTTTCCTTCGCACAGGCTGTAATTTTTTTTCTTTTAGGTAGTGGGTATGATAAATATCACTTTTTCCAGTGATTGAGTTGATTTAAAGGTGGTCTTCAGTTTCTGTGAAGGATGCTTCATTGTATTAATCTTTTTTTTTTTTATTTCAGCACATTATGGGGGTACAAATGTTTAGGTTATGTATATTGCCCTTGCCCTCCATCTCCCCCCCAGTGAGAGCTTCAAGTGTGTCCATCCCCCAAACAGTGCTTAATCTTTTGACGCTGTTTTTGAGAATACCTGTTATAATTTTCAGACTCCTTCTCTTTAGTGGATCCTGAACCCCAACATTTTTCTCCCTAGCCACATGAGACTGCTGAAACCTCTATTCAGTCTCTTTGCCCATCATTTCTTGGTTGCCTTCTCAGCTTGTTAGCCACTGTGTTTGAATTAGCGAATGTCCCAAAAGGAAATATAGCAACGAGTATTGGACTCATCCTTCTGTGTTTCCCTTCTTTCCAGATTTGACCTCTCATGTCTTTGCTACCTTGGCAGTTTGTCAATGTACTCAAACAAATGGTTTTCACATTTTTTTCTAGATTTTATCATAGTTTTCAAAAAGAGAAATTGTATATTAGAGACAAGTTTACCACTACTGAAAACAGAAGTCTCTAGTGATTTTTTTATCCACAAATAAATTTTTGTGTCCATTTTCTACTCATTCAGTGCTTGAAAAGTAGGAAAAACATGATTAATTAGCACTTGGAAATAATAGATATTATATATTTTCACATCATCACCTTTATTATCCTTTTCATCATCACAATCCTCATCATTTTAGGCACATATGAGGAAAAGCCAAACAAAAAAATTTTCCCAAAATGCAATGAAATTTAGTATGACTTGGACTTAAATTTTGAGACAGGAACCATGGAAAAAAATAGTTGGAATCAGATCGTTTTTGGCACCATACAACAGGGGAAACATTTTGAACCTTGTCCTCTGGGGCATGCAGAGTCTTTGAAAGGTATAAAGCAGGTTATTGGTCATGGCCATGTGATCATTAGTAAGGCAAATTTTAGATTTCATATTATCTAAGGAGCACTACTTGCATTTAGTAGGAGGATTCCAGAAATCCCACTTTCATTCTTTCCACATAATAAAGAATTTTTTCTTTCCCTCATGCAACTTTGAAATGTTGGACATTCATTTGCATTCAAACTGAACTGTAATAAAATGAACCTTGACCTTAAATGTGTTGTACATTTAAGTATATACTGTTTGTTTTAACAAATATGAAATTTGTCAGGAACGCAACTACTATAAAGATACAAGAAAGATTTTTTATTGCATTGTTGGTAATTTTACCAAGGGTTTTATATTTTTTAGGGAAATTATGTCATCAATGGCAGTGATGCACTTGGTATTTTGTTCACCAGCCAACTTATCCTCATCCAACTGTATCTGTACATTTATCCATTGAGATTCTACATATAGGAACAAACAATGGCCTACTTCATTATGTCTGCTGGTATATTGGTGCCTGAGCATTTACATATGGAAATATATATTATCTTATCACAGATTACTTTTATTTTATTTCTTCCTCATTATTTTTATGTTATTTTATAGGTTTTTTGAAATTAAGTCCATTGGTAGGTTTTAAAATATCTATAAATTTCATTTTAGGCCAATAAAAAGGCATTAAAAATTTGTATAAAAAGGAGGTGTTGTGTCCCACAGTACCACTGGTGGTAAGCATTGGTATAACATAGATATTTTTATTTCATAAAAATCATTCTTATAGCTATGCATCAAACATATCTAGTATGGATAAAACTAAAGGCAAGATGACTAGCTGATTCACTATTACAGTAGATCATGTAAGATAAAATTCTGAACAAGTTAGTGAATGTGAAGATGGAGAGAAAGAGATGTATTAAGGATGTATTAGGAAGTAGAAATGGAAAGAAAATAAGAATTGGAGCAAATCCAAGCTGGGAAAATATTTTATAGACCTCAAGTACCTATATATTTTCAACCTAAAATGTTAGGTGTGCTTAGTCCTAGAAATGGGAGTGTACAAGTCAGCTTTGTTGTTTTTTTAGCTCTGTAGAAACGCATTACTACACCTAGATGTCTCTTACAGATATCAAGATATGTCTCTTACAGTATCTCCTCACTTAAACATTTTATTCTTTTACTTTTCTTTCATAATCAATGGTTGGTGCCATTAGCAACTATGTGGTTGGTCAACTGAAAATCACAGTTACAGCTTTTTATCATAGCCATCGTTTACATTTCATCAGCTGCTGTTGGATACTCCTCAGAATGTCCATTATTTATCTCATTTCCCTCCTTACTGTCCTATCTACCAATTCGGGTCCTCACCATCTTTTGCTTAGTCTCTTGGAACTGTCCTCCAAATGGTTTATCTGTCTCCAGACTTTACAACAAAAACTGAATCTGTATGTTCCTGCTGCATTGTTTAAAACTCCAATCTAATGGTGTTTTTCTCTGTTTAATATAAATTAACAATTGCACCTTTCCTGACTTCCTTTTACTTTAGGTGAAACATTTGCAACTTTTATAACTTAAAATTGATTTCAAAACAATTTTTTATCCTACCTTTTATTCTTTCTCTTTGTCCATAGTGGGCCGTTTTGAATTCCCCAAGCACACCACGGATAATCAGATTTCTATACATTTATTTTTTTCTTCATGCATTTTAGAAGCCCAATGTTGGGTTCGTTTTCCTTTACCAACTGTAGACTAAATATGGCGTTTATGGTTATTTCAATAAAAAATATTGGGCAGCATGCTGTTGGTAAGAAACAATTGCGCATTATACTACTTTATTCCCATGTGAAAATCAAATCTAATTTGTATCTTTGACCTCCTACTCGTCCCTAGAACAAAATTTTCTTAAGACTGACAATTGTCTATTTTACGCAAATCAGTCAAAAGCAGTAAATTATTCCTGCTAAACAGATTGTGTTGAGATTTTGGTCCTCAACAAAGCCCATAAAATGTGTTTAGCTTAATCAACCATTATTAGAAATGAGAATCATTTTCAAATCGCTCCAAAGGAAAACAAACCAACAAACTTGTAAACATGTTCTTGGCACAGAAATTCGGCTTAATTGAACTGAAATTTTTAAAAGAGAGAGAGAGAAAGAGAATTGGAGTGAGAAGCATGTTTGATGAGGGCTGGAAAATCTACATGTCAGCAATAATAAACTTGTTATTTAATAAGGTTAATAATAGATAAAGTCCCCTAAAGATGAATTGTTATCACAGTTGACGACCATCTTATTAAAATGTTAATGGCCTGAGGCAAAAGCAAACTGTTCTCTTAATCTGCCAGAAGAACTGTTTTTTTTTAGGAATTATCATACTCCATAGCACATGGGATTCGCACAAGCCATAATAAGCATATTTGAAATTTGGACTAGACACAGCTCCTGAGATCCTAACTCAACTTGACTAAACTACCAATGCGTTTCACATGCTCATTCGTGGTCAAGCTTCTTCTTCCTTTTATTAGCAAAATATACGACACCTTTTTGCACATGGAAATGTATCGAAAGAAATACATTTGTTTCATTTTTATTTTCAAGGTTGAAGGAAATAACTAGCAAGGTCCCCCCCACGCCCCCAGCCCCATCTACCTCCATGCACATAATAAGCAAGCCAAGGGCATTTTCTAGTAAATGCGATTGCCTGCACCATACCGTGCACCTTTTCTATAACGGCTGGAATAAAAATAAAAGAATTCAGCAGCACCATCAAGGACAATCAAGTGAGTCAACCCAAAGCTGAGTCTGTGTATAAATGTGATGGATTACATTATGATTTGTTTGGGCCCATAACTAGAACCCCAAAATGACCTTTGTCAGATAATGCTGTTTTTTGCCAATGTGATATTAGCTCAGATCACAAAGGAAGCAGTTCACATTCAATGCTTTCTTATCAACATTTTTCACAAATTTTTTCCTATATGACTACACATATATGTAGTTTATGTCAGTGACAAAAATTGCAAATCATAAATACACAATAACATTAACTGTATAGTTACTGTGTCACTGAAAGAGGAACAGTAAGAACTATTCAATATCTTTTAAATACTAAGTGATTTTAAATTATAAGTGATGGGTGATTGCAAGAAGATGGAATTGACAGCTATGAAAAGCCATCATGCTAGGGTGAGGGGGCCATAGAATCAGGTCCGTAAAGGACCTGGAATCTACCTTATCTCGGGAGGCCTGGTGAACACCAAAGATCTGTCATGCTAGAGTTTAAATATAGAAATCCAATAAAAAGGAGACAAGCAAAAACTGTCATAAGTCCAAATATGAAGAAAAAATTTGAAAATCCAAGCAATTGTCAGACTCAGGGAGGAGCAAGCAGTCTATGGGACGGTAGGTATGGTCAGCACTAGCAAATTGGACTGTGGCATCTGATCTTGCTTTATGTTCCTTGCAGATTGGAGAGGAGGGCGGGGCAGGAGATTGTGAACTTGTACGTGTTATTCTGTGTTTTAATGGCCCTATCTTTATTGTTGGTTTTCTGACTATAAAATTAATACATTATTTAAAAAATACTAGTTTAGTTACATGTGTTTCATAAATATGTTCTCATGTTAATAAACACATAATTACATGCTGGGGCAAAAAGAAACACATGGCTACAGTGTTTTTCAGCTTCTCCTATCAAAAGGCAAAACTTCCTCCCTCCCTCCCTCCTTTTCTTCCTTCCCTCTTTCTTATTTTTTATTGAAATTATAAAGCTTTTTAAAAAAAATCTCCCACAGTTTCCTTTGTTTATTTTTTATTTTGCTTGCTATTCTGGAAGCCAAAAATATACATTTTATTTGCATTTTTGGTAAGTCTTACTAAATTGTTTTAAATATGAAATTGTTTAAAGAAAAACACCACGAATGCTCATGTACCCATTAGCCCATTAAATGATAAAAAGTTACTAATCAAGATTCTTTACCAACAGAATCCCCTTTGTCTGCCTACTGCTCAGTGAGTGTACTACAATTCACTCATCTGTTCTTCCTTTATAAAAAATATATTTGGGTTATAGCCACTTTTTTGGCTATTACAGTGCTGCTAGAAACTTGGCTTTATATGACTTTGATACATACATATACATGATGGGTATGTACACCTAGAAGTTATGTTGCTGGTCATAGAATATGAAAAAGTTCAGCTTTAGTGGATACTCCCAAACATTTTCTGAAGTGTTTGAAACAATTTGTGCTCCTGCTAGCACAGAATGAGTTCTAGTTACTTAACCTTGACAAAACTTGAAATCATCAGTCATTTTAACTTGCCATTCCGATTGGTTTGTATATGTTTTTTTGAGTTTTAATTTGTATTTCCCTTATACATAATGAGATTGAGAATGTATTTTTGGCCTTTTGGTTCATTTTGATATGTTACTTGTGTAATTTGATAATTTGAAACTGTATGAGGAAAGGGCACGCTCGTAGCTCTGGCTTGGTGAGGCAAAGGCATTACATGTAGCCAAAATGTTTGTATCCCCATGCTGTTCTTAAATTTAAAAAAAATTGGGTTAAAAAAAAATTGGGTTGCCTATTTAAAAAAAAAATTATTTGAAGACGTTTTTATATATTAAGGAATAAACAAAAATTTACTATTAATATTTATACAGTAAATTTTTTAAATTTGCATGTCAATGCCAAGACAGTTATGTGCTGCATAACAACGTTTCAGTCAGCAGTGGACCCATAAAATTATAATAAAGCTGAAAAATTCCTATCATCTAGTGACATTGTAGCAGTCAATGTTGTAGCACAACATATTGCTTACACGTTTGTTGTGATGCTGGTGTAAACAAACCTACTGCTCCGGCAGTCATATAAAAGTATAGCATGTACAATTATATGCAGCACATAGTACTTGATAATGATAACAAATGACTAAGTTACTGGTTTATGCATTTACTATACTATATACTTTTTATTGTTACTTTAGAGTGCACTCCTTTTATTTATTAAAACAGAAGTTAACTATAAAATAGCCTCAGGCAGGTCCGTCAGAGGTATTCCAGAAGAAGGCATTGCTATCACAGGAAATAACAGCTCCATGCCTGAAGACCTTACAGTAAGACAAGATGTAGAGGTACAAGACGGTCATATTGATGGTCCTGACCCCGTGTAGCCCTAGGCTAGTGTGTGTGTGTGTGTGTGTGTGTGTGTGTGTGTGTGTGTCTTAGTTTTTAACAAAAAAAGTTTAAAAAGTTAAAAAGAAATTTCAGTAGGAAAAATCTTATAGAATAGAGATATAAAGAAAAAATATTTTTGTATAGCTGTGCAATGTGTTTGTATTTCAAGCTAAGTGTTATTACAAAAGAATCAAAAAGTTAAAAAAATTTAGAAGTTTATAAAGTAAAAAAGTAAGTTAAGGTTAATTTATTATCTAAGAAAGAAAATTTTAAAAATAAATTTAGTGTAGTCTTAGTGCACAGTGTTTATAAAGTCTGCAGCAGTGGACAGTAATGTCCTAGGCCTTCAAATTCACTCACACTCACACTCACTGACTCACCCAGAGCAGCTTCCAGTCTTGCAAACTTCATTCATAAGTACCCTATGCAGGCGTATTATCTTTTATCTTTTATATTGTATTTTTACCATATCTTCTCTATGTTTAGATACACAAATATTATTGCATGGTTAATACAGTTGCCTATAGTACTCAGTACAGTAACATGCTGTTCAGGTTTGTAGCCTAGGAGGAATAGGCTCTACCATATAGCCTCGGGGTGTAGTAGGCTACACCATGTGGTTGGTGTAAGTACACTCGGTGATGTTCCCACAAGGACAAAAGGCCTAACAATGTGTTTCTCAGAATTTCTCAGAAGATATCGCTGTTGTTAAGTGACACTCGACTATAGTTTGTCTGTAGATTCTTATGAATTTTATATGACAAGTTTTATTTTCTTCTTTCTTTCTTCCTTCCTTCCTTTCATTATCTTTTTTTCTTTTTTACTTTTTCAACTAATTATGACCTATAATAAAATGCCAGATAGAAGTACTGATTGAGATCTGGGGTTGGGGTGGGGAGGATTTTTCTGTATTTCACCATTAAACATGGTGTTAATTGTTCATATCTTTTAGATATTCTTTATCAGGTTAAAGGAGTTCCCCTTTGCTCTCTAGTTTGATAAGAGTTTTATAATGAGGGGACATTGATTTTCAGTTAATGTTTTTATGAAAGGACAACGCACATACACAAAAGTGCACAAATTTAAAGATACAACTTAGGCGTACCAATAAATTCATACCATCATTAAAATTTGGTATTACCTGTTATTTTTATTTTGGTATTATAGTGGTTATGGAATAGTAACACATCTTAGTTTAGTTTGTATTTTCCTATTTAATAATGAAGTTGAGCACATTTTTTCTATGCCGATTGACCATTTGGATATCCTTCTTTGTAAAGAGAGAAAGTTTTTCCCTGTTTTACTATTTGATTTTCTTATTGATTTATAGTTTTCTTTACATATTCTGATGTGAGTCCCTTGTCAACTATACGTATTGAAAATATCTTCTTCCTTGGCTCTGTGGCTGTATACTTTTGTTAGTGGTATGTTTTGATAAATTGTCATATTTAATTTTATAGCAATCTAATTTAAATTTCATATATATACATATATGTGTGTGTGTGTGTGTGTTTACCTTTCACATTTAGATCTATAATATATCTTGAATCCATTTTTGTGTGTGGAGTGAGAGAAGGGTTAAATTTTTTTTCATGTTGATATTCAGTTGATCTGGCACCATTTAATGAAAGAATAATCCAATATCCACCACTCTACACTGTCAATTTTGTCATAAAATCAGGTGATTACATATATACTTGAAATTGTGGCTAGATTCTTCAGCCACAAAGATTCTGTTTTTCTGTACATTTCCCTATCCCTGTGCCAACATCGAATTACCTTATTTATAACTTTGGAATAAATTTCTTTATTTTACAGCTAAAGTCCCCTTGCTTTCTTTGTCTTTTTTTTTGTTTTTTGAGACAGAGTCTCACTCTGTTGCTCAGGCTAGAGTGCCGTGACGTCAGCCTAGCTCACAGCAACCTCAAACTCCTGGGCTCAAGCGATCCTCCTGCCTCAGCCTCCCGAGTAGCTGGGACTACAGGCGTGTACCACCATGCCTGGCTAATTTTTTCTCTATATATTTTTAGTTGTCTGATTAATTTCTTTCTATTTGTAGTAGAGACGGGGTCTCGCTCTTGCTCAGGCTGGTCTCGAACTCCTGAGCTCAAACAATCCGCCCGCCTTGGCCTCCCAGAGTGCTAGGATTACAGGCGTGAGCCACCGCGCCCGGCCTTCTTTGTCTTTTTAAATATTGCCAAGTCCATTATTTTCTTTTATCAATTTCAGAATCTGTGTGTCAATTTAACCAAAAGCTTTGTCGAGATTTTGATTATGACTGCATTTAACTTGTCAATCAATGCGGGTATAATTGATGACATTACTATACCAGGAAAAAAACCAAAAATTTACAAAAGCAAGAGGTGATATAGGGAGTATAAATGAACACATTGAGCATCACAATAGTCGAGTTTTCAGACATGGATTTGGAAGTAACTAAGATTAACATGTTCAAGAAAATAGCACAAGATGGAGCATTTTAGCAGAAAACTGGAAAAGTATCAAATCAAAAGGAAAAATATAAATTTAAAATGATAATAACTGAAAATAAAAACTCAATATCCAAAGAGAAGCCTAGAAATGGGAAGGGGGGAGGAACAAACTAAAGCTCTGAAAAATAGAGTGAAAAATCTCCAAAACAAAAGAATATAAGATACATATGTATAAAACAAGTATAATTGGAGCTCAAGAAAGAGAAAAAGACTATTTCAAAAGTAAATAGGTGAAAAATTTCCAAAATTGACTAAAGACATCAAGCTACAGATTTAAAAGTTCTTTTTTTTCAGAATATTACAGAGGTACAAATGTTCTTAATATAGGATATATTAAAAGGAACGATAACTAGGTATATCAAAGTTAAACTGTCTTTTTATCCCTGGACATAGAATCAGAAAGTCTGAAATAAAATATTAGCAATTCAAATTCATAAATTAAAAATACATTATTACAAAATTGTGTTTATTCCAGAAATGCAAAATTGACTTAACATTTTAATCTCAATAAAATCATCAAATACAGGAAAGCCACATGATCACCTAAAAGATATAGAAAAAGCATTTAATTAAATTCAACATTCATTTATCATAACACATTTAGCAAACTTGGGAAAGCAGATAACTTCCTTTGTTTGGTAAAAAGTATTTTTAAAAATTTTCAGAAAACATCTTACTTAGTGGTGGAATATTAAAATATTCCTCTCTGGGATTAGGTGTGACAAAATATGCCTCTATCTTACTACCTATTCTATATAGTCCTAAAAGTCCTAGTCAGTACAATAAAGCAAGGGAAAAATGTACAATGATTATGAATGAAATTTTTGTTGGCAGACAACACTATTGTGAATTTAGGTAACCCAAAATAATCCACAGTTAAAATATTTGCGCTAATAAATTAATTTAACAAGTTTCCGGCTTACAAGGTCAATATAAATATTAGTGAAGTTCTATATTTTACCAACTACAAAATAATATCACTTATAATAGCATTAAAATACATGTAAATAAGAAACTGGAAGCAAACTAGATCCCCATCAAGTCAGATACATTTCAGTATTTCCACACTAAAGAGTTACTTTGAAGAAAAAAATTGAAAAGAATAAGGTAGATCAATAGTATTGAATCGGAAAGATTAACAAAAATATACATGTATGTTTTCTAAATCTATTGTGGCTTAAGTATCCAGTATAATGTAAAAAATAGTCAGCCAATAAATAAATGCATTCAAAATGAATAAATGAACGGTGAGAAATAAATACTGACTTGAATTATGGGACTTATGCACAAAAATTGGCTAGCACACTCATTTTCTCCACCTTTTATAAAATCCTTTTTCCTATTACCTAAAAGTTTGGATTCGCTGTATTCATCTAGTTCTCTTATTAAGATTAAAATGGTCCAGTGTAGGGAATTAGAGTATCCATTAAAATGTCACCATAGAAATTCCGAGTAGAAAAGGAAGAGGAGGAGAAATGTACGTCACATTCTATTTTGGCAGCCTGCAATCTTTGGAAAGGAGGCAACAAACATTCATTGGAAACTGCTGAACTCCAGATCCTGTTTTATTAACTGCTTCATGTGTATCAACTGTCTTTACCCTCTTAACAACTCTGTAATACATGTTATTGGACTCTTTGTGCAAAAGAGGACTATGACATTTAAAGAAGTTTCCAAATTTGTCTAGAGTCATGAACCTTGAATCTGAGATCTTGTCTGTGGGCCTGAAAAAGTCCAGACTCATTTCTTTACCCCAAAGTTTCTTATAGTTACATGTATATCTGAATCACCTAGACAACTTTTTAAAATGTAGACTCTGAATCAGTAAGGGTGGAGTGCAGAATATTGTCTTTTCAAGAAACTCCCAGATGCTGCCAATGCTGCAAGACTAAGAACCACACTTGGAGCAGCAAAGCAGTTTATAACGTATTGTAGGACAATTGAATTAATAAAATAATTGGAATGCTAATTAGAATTTCTAACACAACCTAAATAATAATTATATAAAATATACAAGGTAAATATAATGTATGTACAATTGTTGTATTAAAAACTCAGGCGTTTTCACAGAATTTTTGAGTCGTCTTTACAAATCCAGGATTTAACTGCTCTAAAAATCAGTGAGTATTTGGTCAGCCACTACAAGTTAGGGATATATTTTTTTTCTCGTTCTAGTGCATTAGTAGAGATTAACTTTTTATTTTCCATCATTGACTTAATTAGGAATGATCATTTGTTAAAGTAAAAGTAAAAAGGCATTTTTAAAAAGGACCAAGATTAGTAATTCAGGAATTCTTACAATATGAACTGTAGGGTAAAGGAACATATTCCTTTAAAAGGAATATTTCACCCTGAACTTCTTACAAGTTGCTGTTACATATTGCCTAGAGATCACTTTTGAGTTGAAAAAGTAGTATTTTTATATACAGTAATCCAAAAATCTCTCTGACCCCTATTCCTTACAGCTAAATAAACTGCAAGGCATGCAGTCTTTGGTGTTCTACCGGCAGGAGCGCTGAGATAAGAATTCCCACTGTGAACACTGTGTTATCCTTTTGCCACTATCTGCTGATTAAACCTCAAAGGCCCTTTCAAACTGTCAGGGAAAGCACACACAAGGCGTTCTATGTGGATATGTGTGGCAAGGAAGGACAGGGAGTTCTTGAATCCTCTGTTTTGTGAATACCTGACTTTCATCCTTAAAGCACCTTGTGTTCCAGCTTTTGGACACAGCACAGGATTTTGCTGCTAGGAAGGCTTCTGGTAATCAAGGAAACACCAGGTGCATGCTGTAACTAGAACTCAGGGGAAATTATTAGACTCTAGTATATGAGGCAGTTAGGGTCAAGTCCAGGGCTAAGTAGGAGAGAGCTTTGTGTTGATTAGCAAACAAACAACTTAAACCTATTGGGTCACAGGTGGCAGGAAGCTTATATTATCAGCAAAGGGAAAATATGTATCACGTGGGAAGCACTCAGAACTGGAATGTGTAATAGACTGGTTCATCAGTTTGGTAAAGGTGGGGCAGGGAGAAGGTTAAAGAGAATTTAAAAAAAATATACATCATTTAGATGCACAGATGGTGAACAAAAGTGCCTATGGGTTTGAACACAAGGAATATCATTGAGAAATCTGGATCCTTTAATGTTGTAGATAATCTGGGCAAGGGAGATTCTTTTTTTTTTTTTTTTTTTTTTAAGAGACAGGGTCTCACTATGTTGCCCAGGCTGGAGTACATAGCTATTCACAGGTGTGATCATAGTGCACTACAGCCCTGAACTCCTGGGCTCAAGTGATCCTCCCACTTCAGCCTCCTGAGTATCTGGGATTACAGGCACTCACTACTGCACCTGTCTCTCAGGAGGGATTCTTAATTCCTAGTGGGAACAATGGCTTTCTGGGGTGTCTGCCTAGTAGAAAGACATTTTCCTGAGACAAAGTGACTATAATCAACAATAAGTTAGGGTGTACTTTAAAATAACTAAAAGAGTGGCATTGGAATGTTCCTAACATATTTATAAAAAATAAAATAAAATATGTAAAATAAAAATGTTCCTAAAATAAATATCTAAAGATGGTTGTTGATTTTTGAGGTATCTCCGCTTGAAGATCTTGAGTAGTCAGTTGTGATTTGTATTAATAGAAAGGGGCTACTGAGAGAGGAGAGAGAGACTCTGTGATAGCCTAGAGCAGTCTTTAACTAGGCCCTGGTGGCCCCTGCGGTGGTTTCTCCACCTGCCTTAAAGCAAAGACATAGCTGTCTGGTCTTTCCTTACCCAGGGGCTTGGATACTGAAATGAGATCATCTTTATTGCAGGGCTTTTCTTCTTCTAGATTTCATAGCAAATACTCTGCTGACATTGCTCATAATACATCATACCACCTGTACGGAGACGTCAGTACAGAAGATGTGTAGTCTTTTCCTCATTCCAGAATCAAGCTACACATTTTCAGATAGGGAGAAAAGTCACTGGTTATGAAAATGTTATATGAAAGTGTCTATATCCAAATACAAGCCATTATGATAACATGGTCTTCCTAAAAACCACTTTCAGCTATGTGTTAAGCTCTGGATAAGGGTTTTTCAATTGATTGCTACTGTTTCTTTGGTCTCCACTGAGAGCAATTCTAGCAATAGTAGAGTTTGGATGGCTTGCCAACTCTGATCCTTTGATTGTATTGTCCTAGAGCCCTGGACTGAGAAGACTTTGCAGCTACTCCTGAAGGTCAACTAAAAAAAAAAGTCATGACCAGTTAGTAATGTTTTCCATGGAAGAAAGTGGGAAAAGTAGCAATACTCACCCTTGATCTTGACCAACACTATTTATTTTACAGCTGAGGAACCTTAGATCAAACAGTATAAGTGACTTACCAGAAAGTAAAGGAGATAAAATTAGAAGCCTTGCTCCAATCTCTGTGTTTTTTCCATTACACCATTCAAACAATACCCTTTTACCTAGAAAATGAGGTAAAAGAAAGCTAGCCATGATTTATTAATTATCATACACTATTGGGAAGAGACTATGGGGTCAACTCACACCTGCTTATCTCCCTTTCATTCACCCATGCATTTTCTCAATGAAGGCACATTATATTAATATTATTTGGAGAGTGTTATAAGTACCAGTATGGTCTAGGGATAACAATTTGATATTGAAATAAAACAGAAGTTTCTGTTAACATTTTGGAACATAGAAGGGAACTCTTTTTGGAACCACTGATTAATGGCTCATTTTGTGAGTACACGTAGCTAATAAATGGGAAAGCAGAATGGGTTAGTGGAAAAACATTGAACCAAACAGATATGGGTCCAAGCCTCAGAATGGCCATGTAGATACCTGCAAAGTCTTAGGAAAGTTTTAAATTTCTTTGGGCATTGGGTTCCCCTGCTGGAAAAATTTGGAGTAAGAAACTGTATGCCTTTTATAAGATTATTCTAAGAGTTGGAATAATGTATCTAAAGCTCATGACAGTGTAACTGATAAAAATAACTACTCCAAAAATATAAATGTTTGCTATATAAAAGTTACATGAAATTAAATAAAAAAAAGAAATTCCCATTACATGAATTTGGAGAACTACCTCTTTTAAATCTTTCTGATGCTGATGCATTAATAGTCACTCCTAAATGCACGTAAAACGTTTCCAGAGTCATCGTCGGAACTTACTGTAGTCCTGCCTGCACATCACGCTAAAAATAAAGATTTCTAGGGTTGTTCCATTCAAGACCTACTAGATCAAAATATCTGAGAGTGAAGCCTGGTTACCCGTATTGCTCAACACACTTTACTCTTGCTGTGGAGCCTCAGCAACCCTCTTCACCTCCTGAGTTTTAAATCAATTGAGAAACAAAAAAAGGAGTCAGCATATTACACTGATTACTTTTAAGATTTAGGTTGGAAGAGACGGAGGCAGTTTTATCTGTGAGTCAGCCTGCTTTCTATTGCTGAGCCCCAGAATTAGAAAAGCAGCCCCTCAGTCACAGGTGATGCTAGACCAGGAAGTTCTCAGCACCGGACTGCAGACTCCTGGAACCAAGGAGGAGGGATTCCAGCTCTCAAAGGCCATCAACCCCAGCAGAAAGAGCAGACTCACTTGGAGTAACAAGCCACATTTCTCCCTTCAAAACCACGAGCCAAGTAAACCATTTCACTTCCTGCAGATAAGCAAAGGGTAGGGATGTAGGACAGGAGTATCACTCTAATCTATACCCCTCCCTATACTACTCCTGTACAACACATCCTGAGCAAGTTTTTTTTGTTTTTTATTTATTTATTTTTTTGAGATAGAGTCTTGCTCTGTCTTCTAGGTTGGAGTGTGGTGGTGTGATCATACTTCATTGCAAACTCCTGGGCTTAAGTCATCCTCCTGCCTCAGTCTCCTAAGTAACTGGCAATGCAGTTGCACACCACTGCACTCAGCTAATTTTTGTATTTTTTATAGAGACAGGGTCTAGTTACATTGCTCAGTCTGGTCTTCAACTCCTGGCCCCAAGAGATCCTCCTGCCTTGGCCTCCCAAACTGTTGGAATTACGGTCATGAGCCACCATGCCTCGCCTGAGCAATTCTTATGCTCATACTTTAAAAGTCCCACTGGTTTAGAGAATCTACTTTTCTGTTTAGTAACTCCCCACAAACCATCCCAGGTATAATCCTGACATAGACCACATAGACATTGTATGCCTGAAATGTTTGCAGAGGCCGAGTGGGTAAGTAAAGGTGGAGGCAGTGAATTGCAATGCGTGGTCCTGAACGACTGTTATGTGTGATTCTTTCCCATTGCTGAGACACCTGTGCCTCTGCTCTACGTTTCTCCCAGAACAGTGAGAGGCCCTGGTGAACAAGCGCTTGATGTGCCCTTGTCAGTTGACCATATTTCGAAGTATCAAAATTTTAAGTAAGAAAAGTAGAAATAGAAGAAAAAAAAAAACCACATACATAAAGTAATAGGTAAGAGAAGAAACAATCACTATTTATGAATACAAACGACATGGAAAAATCTAGATACTCTTTAGTGCTCTGTGACCTAAGAGTCGTGGTGTACACAGGATAAACTTATTATAGTTTCCCATTTGTGGAATTTTTCTTAATGCTAAATGTTGGCAAAAAGGGCCACATTCTGACACTACTATTACTATATTACCACTGCTATGAGTACTGTCTTATAAAACAGTACAACGGATTATTTCCTGTTTGAAAGATAAATCCTGGAAATGGGAAAAATAGAGTGTTTTCATGGTCTGAAAAACGCAAGGAAGCAAAGGAGCTTTATATCTGCTACTTCTAACCCCATCTCCTCTTCTAACTATCACCCTTTCCATAATACACATTTATGAATTATTTAAAATAGAGTTTGGCTGGGTGCTTTGCTGTAAGAAGATATTTGTAACATTTTTAACTGGTAAAGATTAATCTAAAATATACAAATATTTCAGAAACAATTCTGAAATATATAGAAAGAATATCCTATAAATAAATGGGCAAAAGAAATAATTTATAAAAGAGAAACCCGAATAGCAGAGAAATATATGAACAGACGTTCAATCTCATCAATAAAGAAATAAGTGAAAAATAAAGACAAAATATCAGCTTGTATCTATGCAATTGGCAAAAAACAAAGTTGGACAATAGCAAGTGGTGACAAGCATATGGAGAAACCAATATCATCGATCACTGCTAATTGTCATGAGGGCTGGTTCAGCTCTGTTAGGGAGCAATTTAATAGTGAAATTAAGTTAAAAATGGCCTGTGCTTCAGCAATTTTCTACCAAATTTTTCTGCAGGGAAAACCTGTACAAATATTTTTCTGCAACAAAACTTGTACAAAATGAAGTACTTTGTTGAACTGCTATTGATGGTAGCAAAGGATTGGAGGCAACCTGAGTCACCATCTCATGAGTATCAGAGAAATAAAATAGGAAACATTAAAAGGGATGGTATATAGGAAGAATGAACTATCCGTGTGTGGAAAAGTGGACAGATTTCAAAACATAATGCTGCAACAATAAAAGATGAGAAATATGAAATTAGCAGCAAGATAAAATTTGTATATATTTTTAAAATAAAGAATATATTGTTATATTTTTTCACAGATACACATATAAGACAGAAGGGCTGGAAATTCCGACTGAATAGAAATATCTTAGATGTTTGAGAATGGATGTATTAGGGGAGAAGAATGGGATTGAATATAAGAGATATAGCAGAAAGAAAGAGAGAAAGAGAGGCGAGCTGCATCAATTAGGGGTAGCATGCTAAATGCAGGAAAGACAGGTACAATTAATATAATTCTGTGCATCTGTGGACTACAACTACAATAATTACATATTATAAGTAACATATAGATGTATAAATAAAATAGAGATTAGCAGTTCCTGGCACAATATCTCTTAATTTTCCACTAAACTGCTAATGTGGGCAAAAAAAAAAAAAAAAAGAAAAAGAAAAAGACAAAAACAATACAGAAAACCTGTTGCTAGAATCTGGAATAAATTTCTACTAACTCTTAGACTAAAGAAGGTAGAATATGCCAATGTTATGGCCTGGTCACATTTGGCATCATATCACCTGACGGAAGTTAGAAGGTGTTTTAACCTGCCTCTCCCACCCTGTCCCCCACCCTCGGCTTATGACTGAATGACAAGGATGTGTGTTAAGCAGAAAACTGGACCACTATTTCTGAATTACAAAGAATAGGATGATAGAGATGCCCGGTCTCTATCAGAGGCTAGCCAGAAGTGGACAAAAAAATATCAGTCAAGTCTATTCACTGCAGTGTTATTTATAATAGTGAGCAGCTTAGTCTGTGCTGGTATAACAAAATACTGGAGACAGAGTAAATTATAAATAATAGAAATTTATTTCTCACAGTTCTAAAGGTTGGGAAGTCCAAGATCAAGGTGTTGGCAGGTTTGGTGAATGGTGAGGGCTGCTTTCCCTGCTTCCAAGATGGTGCCTTATTTCTGCATCCTTCGGAGGGAACCAGCACTGTATCCTCACAGGCAGGAAGGTGGAAGGCCAAAATGGGCAAATTCCCCCCAATTCATGAGAGTGGAGCCTTCATGACTTAATCACCTCTCAAAGACCATGCCTACTGATACTGTTGCATGGGGGTTAAGTTTCAACATGAATTTTGGAGAGACGGCATCATTCAAACCATAGCAGTAGGAAACTAAAAGTTATCTAAAGGTTTAGTAATCAGTCAAGGAATGGTAAAATAAATTATTTTACAGCCATGTGGTGGCATATGATGTACCCTTTATAATCATATTTTTGAATAATACTAGGAACATAAAAAATATATACAATATTAATTGAAAAGGGCAGAAAAAATTTATATAATATGGCACTATTTTTGTTTAGAAAATTAAATACATAGATACATCTGCTAAGGGTAAATACACCAAAATATTGACAATGGATATATTTCAACGTTAGGAATAGACATGGCTTTGTCTTCTTTACCCTTGTATTTCTCAAACTTTTGATGATGAATAGCAATTCTTTCATAAATGATAAAAATAAAAGACAAAAGACAACAGCAGCTAATACTAATGCTTAGTTTGTGCCAGGCACTGTTCTAAGTACTGTGCTTCATAGGTATGGACTCTTTTTATCCTTGCAACAGATCTACAAAGTACAATTGCACCCATTTACCTGCAGTTGGAGGTCCCTGAGCCAGAAGTTGGGCAAATGACTCAATAGCACTTTGGCTCTGGAGTCTCACCACTCACTACACATGCTGCCGCCTCAGTTTCCTTATTCCACACTTGGGGATAAGGCTTTGTGCAACTTTATGAAGTAAGATGGTGGTTTCTTAATAACAGCTTTGTGACTGGGAAGGGTTCACTGGTACCAGGTGAAAGAAATAAAGGAATAAAAGGAAGGCAAGAGACTGAAAAGGTAGAAAAATCTTTTCAAACTCATGCCCTTAGTTCTAGAATCAAGTGGCAAATACAGTTATTTAAAGGAGAGAAAATAGGTTAGTTTAGTTTAGTATTTTTGTGTCTGTGCTTCTTACAAGAAGACAATTTAAGAGGCAAAAGAGACATATATTAGCTCCACAAACATCTGCTGGGTTGCATGCTTTCTTAGACACTGACATTGGTTCTTGATAAAGGAAGGATTTGGGGGTGGGGGTCATACTTTGGAGAGATCATTGAATGCAAAACTCTTCGCCCTGGGGGTGACCCAAAGACAGGCAGGTCTTCATCTCCTGCGAGATCTTGGCACAAAGATGGATCAACGTGACCTCACCTCCAGCCCCACTCCACGTGTAATGAGTCTCTGGTCTAGCTGTCGCTCTCATTGTTTTGCTTCACTTATTTGCAATTTCCTGATGTGAATCACTCCAATAAATGTCAGGGTCCAACCAATAAGCCAACACTGGATAAACTAGCCTCTTCAGGCAAAGCTGGCCTTTCACACCCAAGTAATGATCGGATGTCATGGTTCAAATCCATTCACTGCTCCTTCAGCAGCTGGTGCAACTGAAAAGGTGTCTGTGATCTCCATGTATTTGGTGACCTCACTCTGATGCTGTGAAAGAGCCAGCACACCATCTTTCTCTCTTCCCACCCAAACCAAGGCCATTTGCTTCACGCTCTGATGTTGGGCTCTTTTACTGCCACAAGAAACTGATTAAACTTTTAGACACTCATCGGGGCTGTAGGCTCTTGTCAACACTAACCTGTTGTGATGCCCTTCGAAGTACGTTTTCTCCAGTGTTGCAGTGAACTGGGAGATCTTATTTAGCATTTATTAAATAGTAAATAGCTAATTACTCAAAGTAGCTATTTACATATTGAATTTATTTTTCTTGGCATCTTTAATGTCTGATTAACATTTTCTTCCTACAGCTGGAAGATACTTACACAGAATAAAACATTCCCTTATTTAATCTCAAGTGGAATATATGGTAAGTGTGATCATTTTAATTTGTGTCATTTATTAGCAGGAGAGAGGTGTCGTACAGGTGGGATGCTCCATCACACGCCAATTAGCAGGTGGCTTAGAGGGCAAGAGGGAAAACTCTCTCACCAAGGGGATTGTAGAAGTCACAGAAGGAGAAGTTCAGCTATGGGAAAAATAGAGGAAATGACATTGGGATGCCTGATTTTGGTGACAAGGGAAAGAGCTTAAAACAGTCATGATACTGTATGGATATCCTAAGAGAATACTTAAAATAGGGAGTCTGGCACCCTTCCTATAAAAATCATGGTTTCTTTTTCCAATCATATGAGAACCATAGAAAGTTAGAGCTAAAGAAGACTTTACTGATCTAATTAAAGTGCATTATATAAATGAAGAAACTGAGGCATAGAGAAGTCTTTTCTCAGTGTAGTTTAAATCAGCTACATGGATGGATATAAAAAACAAGGCTGCAGTCTCCTATTCCACTGGATGTTTTAGAAACCCATATGGCAGGATATCTTGCCTCCAGCCTACTTTTCTCAGTTGGTCCCCGATGGCTCACATCAGGGTGTTTTACTACATTGCACTTACACCAAGGAGAAGTCTAAAGCATCTTTTTAAAAGAGGATCACTGCAGGTTCACACCTAGAGAGCAAAACAGAATAAGGTCTCCAAGCAGCCCACAGCTTCAGAATCTGCAAATATCATTGTTGGAAAATGGTGTCACCACAGAAAGAAGGAAGGGTCATTTTTGCTGGTGAATAGTGCTGTAGTTCACTGTTATTCTCATTGACTGTTGAGCTTCTTTTATTCTTTGGTTCCTGGCAGCCAATAGTTTTATGTCGAAGCAATTTACGTTAGGATTAACTCAGAGTTTAGTTTATGGCCAACCCAGACCACATCTGTTTGTTGCCACTCCTAGTCTACTTGGAAAACTAAAACATTGAAAAGGAATTGCTCATCTTGGTATATAATAAGTACACAATAAATATTTCTTGAATGAATGAATGCGGACTGCTCTATATAAGAAGCCCAGCCAAGGGGCACAAATGGGGAGCTGAAGTCCAACTTGCCCTCTGGTTGCCAAGCCAAGTGCCCTGGCCTGTAGCCACTCCCATCCTGAGACAGGGGCTGTTTCCTAATTGGTTCACCCTTAGGAATCATCTTTGTTAATAATTTGCACAAAGGTAGTATACACGCTAGCTGCGTCCATGATGGAAAACATAAAACCTGTGATAAAGGAGGCAGGGGCTGACTGTGTTCCATACCTGCTAAGTATATATAGCCTTTCAAAGTGATGGATCCAGACACATGTCTGGGAACTGTGGATATTTTCTTCCTGTGCATGTATTATTCCCCATCTGCGAACTCATAATGTTCTTAGAGTTGGTATCATGTCATGTAATAATTAATATTTTCTCTCTGTTTTTTTCTACTCTTTAAGGTTTTCAAATGAATCTTTTACTGTTGCATAATATCTCTGAAGGCAGAGATGTACTACCCTTAATGTACATTAGAAATTCAACAAATATTTCTTTAACAAACTGGATTGTGAAATCCTTGGAAACAAGTGTCATTTACCTCTGCTCGATCTTCTTCAGTTTCCAGCACACTGTGCAGAATCAATTTTGTTAACTCTTTGGGAAAGTACGTTGGACTGACTGAATCCCACATTGCTCTTGGAGGTTTTGGGAGACTCTAACCTTCCTCCCCGGGTTGGGGTATTTGGGGCTCATTTTCCGTGGTACACTGCAGGTTTTCCAATGAGGGGGTGGTATGCTACTTAAAAGCAGACACCTTAGACTGGATTCTCTGCCTTCACTCTCCACCGTCTCCACCCTGTGCTGTGCTGTGGGGTGGCTGATCCGTATGAACTGCGGAAACAATCTTCCATATGCCCTACCTTCCAGTTGAGTTCAGTCAATGTAGAACCTTAGTAAGAGGTTGGGTTGGGGAGGAGACTGAAACCTGGCTATTTATTCTTCTAGCTTTCTCCCTGAGATGTCACTTCAAGGTTGTGTGTGTTCCTCCACTTAAGGTCTTGAGGTGCCTTCTAATCACTATTCTGTCTTTCTAAGTACAAATGACTGCTCCCTCGTCTCACTCCATTGGGTCCAGGAGTGATAATGGCTTTGCCATTACTTCTAGCAAGTTATTGTGTTATTCCTTGTTGTTTTCCCTATATCCCTACTTATGTCTTCATAAATAGTGACTTTATTATGTCCTCCTTAAATTACCCATGTTTGAGTGTGCCAGCTGTCTCATCTTGCATCCAACAGCTAAAACATAGGTGAAAGAGGTGAAGCATCTGGAATTCCTGCCCTACACCTTTGCCCCATTGTGTTGCTGTCTTTGAATAACCGTTTACTTGGTCTTCTGCCCCTTCCCATTTTTAACTCCATCTTTAGCCTTTGCATTTTGATTTACTAGCTTCTTTCATGCTACCCTCAACCCCAAGGTCTGGGGCGAAGTTATCTTCTTCACCTGTATTCAATTATGTTTGGAATGATTTCAACTCCCTTCCTTGTGTCCCTAAAGGACATTGCCCAGAACTGCCAGAACCTTCTCCCTTCATGGGACCAGCCCCTGAAGACAGCTTTCTGATAAGTTACAAATGCAATAAGAGTGAGCAACTCACTTGCCCCTTTTTTTATTTACAATATGAAAATTATTGAGCATGATCCCAACTTCCTCCATTTACTAAAAATCTACTTGGTTCTATATTGCTCCCTGGTACCCAGGGTTGGTGTCTTAGCATATATATTTTGCAAAGTTATTGGCCCTTGATCTAACAGAGTAATAACTTTAATAGATTAATTTCTTAAGTTTGGGACTTTGGATTTTATAAAATTAAATGAGTTCACTGATGTTATCAGTTCTATGGTCCCACATTCTATTGTATTTACATAAAATGAAGGTTAATTAGATTTTATCCTCCTTATACTCTATCCTCAAAATGGTATTACAAATTTTCTTCTCTTGGAGATCTTAATGATCCAAAATTATACTCTTTAAGGAGATCCACTGATAGTGTTCTGAAATATAGAAGTGCTGCCCCTAACTATAGATTTTTTTCCTCAAAATGTCTGGCTGATATTTCTTATAGATTTGTATATATGAAATAATAAACACTGAAGGCTGAGACATGATAGATAAAAATACTAATGTCTACCTGCATGTCAGGGTAGGGACCTTGCTCAGGAAATATTCATAAGAAGGTAAAAGGCTGTTAATGAAGCAGGACTGATATGCTCCTTAAATCTCAAGTCAAAATCAGTAATAGATCCTAGTGAGGGTGGAATAAGAGTATTGCAATGTCCCCACTATAACCTGATGAAGGGAGTGAATGGAGGAGTAATGGATGAGGACCTACCAGTAAAGAATATGGTGATTTTGAGTTCAGTACTAGTAATTACTAGGCATCTGAGTGAGTCTCTGACAGAAATGAAGATGAAGAATCTCCTAGCAATCTCAGTTAGGAGGATATTTGAGTCACAACTGCCCTCTAAGAGGTTATGATTTGCAAAGTGTCCCTAGTTTCACCAGTCTGTGAGAGGAGTGTGTGTCCTCATGAGAACGAATTGAGAAAATTTCAGGCTACAGTAAACTACCCATCAGCAAAAAGTATCCAAGACATTAAGAAGACTCCTAAGATAGTTCCCTGAAAGCCATTAGAACTTGACATTGTAGAAAACTGTTTTAGGGGAGGAGCCAAGATGGCAGACGAGAAAAGCCGCCAGTCAGAGTGTCTTTGCAAAAAAGACAAATTTTAGAAGAAAGAGAAAAAAATAAACTAGCAGAGAAACAGAGATCAGGTGAGGGTCAGAAGGAACGGTGCCTGAAGCTACAAGAGACTCCACGGGAAGATGTTGTGGAGGAGAACTAGAAGGAAAAAGGTCCCAAGAGGCTTGGAGACCAGCAACAAGGGTAGGTGGAGTGGTTAATTTTCCCCTCCCTTGCATCTCGGACTGCTGGTGGGCTCCTGAGTGGTTGGAGAGATCTGCCGACACCAGCCCAGAGAAGGCTGCCACCGGTAAGCAGTGGCCTCTTGCGGACTCAGCACGGGCTCCCAGCTCCCTTGGGGCACCTCCCCGGGCGCAGACCCGAGCCTATTGCCAGACACCATACTGCTCCATTCTCTCCTTCCCCTTGCCTACCCATGGGTGCCCAGAGAAACAATTTAGCCATCACATGGAAGCATCTCCAAGGAATGGGATCTTTCCTTTTGGGGCCCTACAGCAGACTGAGGGGTACTCAGACTACGAGCTCCCTACCCACCAGCCCTCCCAGGTGCTACTTGCCTGGGGACTCCAGGAGAGCAGGGAAAATCCCTAGGTGGAGTGAAATCGATCCAGCTTGGGCACCCTGTAGGTGATTCAAGACCAGCACCCCTCCCCCTGGCAGGGTCAGGGATTGAGCTCCAGGGCCCAGGGGACAGGCCTGCAGACCAGACCCCATACACCCAGGTCATGATGGCACTGCCCCAGGTCACAGAAGAGAGATCTGTGAAAGAGCCTACTGAGGAGTGTGTGCCTTCAGGGGCAGATCAGCGTGCCTGAGCGGCAACCCTCCTCCCAAAAGAGGGCTGTGCACCCAGCTCAGGCTGTGATCCCGGGTAGGGAACCTCCCGGGCCACATCACAGCCAGGGGAGATCCATTGGCCTGAGGTCCCGCTTGCTGGCAGAGGCCTGGGAGAGGCCACAGAGAGGGGGAGGGTGGAGGGGAGCGAGACCTGCTCCAGAGTGTGGGTCTCAGACAGCCCCGCCCCCCAAGCCCAGACTTTCAGCTGAGTGGAGCCATTTCAGCCAATCCCGGCAGCTTTGCACAGAAGCAAAGAACAGAGCTTTGACCCCTGCTAACAGCAGTTGTGGAGCCTGAGGGCAGGCTTACCCAACCCAGCCCCACTCAGACTCACTCCCCATCCTGCCCTCACTGAGGTGGAGAATAAGGACACACCTGGAAATCCCAGGGCCCCACCCACCACCCAAGGCACAAGAGGGCCTCTCTAGAGGAACAAGAGCTATAGCTACAGGACCCCAAAACAGCACTGCAGCTCGCTCCTCCCTGCAAGTGCCACCTACTGACAGAGAGGTCATCCTGCACACCCTTTTACTGCATGTACTGCATCTACTGATTCATCATAAAGGGTGTGGTCGAATCTCACCCACAAACACCACCTACTGGCTCAGAGACTAAACAGGACGTGTCATTATCCAAATGAAAATCTAAAGGCAAGAAGGAACAACTGATCGAGATGGGAAGGAACCAGTGAAAGAACTCTGGAAGTAAAAAGACTCAGACAGAAAGCACATGCCCAAAGAGGAAGAACAGCTCCCCAGCAATGGACATTAACCAAACTCAGAACACTAAAACGACAGAAGAAGAATTTCAAACATGGATTGTAAGAAAACTGAAGGATATACAAGAAAAAATGGATAACCAACACAAAGCAACCACACACACACAAAAAAAATCCAGGACTTGGAAGAAAAATTCACTAAAGAAATTGAAATATTAAAGAAAAATCAAACCGATCTCCCAGAAATGAAGGACTTATTCAGGGAACTACGAAACACCATTGAAAGCCTCAAGAACAGGGTAGATCAAACAGAAGAAAGAATCTCAGAGATTGAAGACAACTCCTTCCAATTAAATAAGTCAGTCACAGAGATCGAGCAGAAAATTAAGAGAAAAGAAATAAGCCTACAAGAAATGTGGGATTATGTGAAAAAGCTGAACCTGAGGTTGACAGGGGTTCCAGAAGGTGAAGAAGAAAAGACTCAAGGGCTGGATAAGCTATTTGAAGAATTAATAGAGGAGAATTTCCCAGGCCTTGCTAAAAATCTAGACATACAGGTACAAGAAGCTCAATGGACCCCAGGGAGATTCAATGCAAATAGGAATACACCACGTCACGCAGTGATCAGATTGACAGATTGACCAAAATAGCCACTAAAGAGGCTCTTCTATGAGCTGTAAGGTGAAAGAAACAAGTAACATGCAAAGGAAAGCCCATCAGAATAACTCCAGATTTCTCAACTGAAACCCTACAAGCAAGAAGAGACTGGGGCCCCATTCTCACTCTTCTGAAACAGAATAATGCCCAGCCTAGAATCTTGTACCCTGCTAAACTAAGTTTCATATATGCAGGAGAAAT
>RJWJ010000963.1:147568-160049 GCA_004363605.1 Indri indri | reverse complement strand
GTGTACACATAAGAATAACATCTATTGGATGTCGGGTGGGGGGGGAGGGGACAGGTATATGCATACACAAAGAGTGCAATGCGGACCATCCGAGAGACGGACATGCTTGAAACTCAGACTCGAGGGGGAGGGGGGGTAAGGGCAACATACGTAACCTAAACATCTGTACCCCCATAATATGCTGAAATAAAAAAAAAAAAAACTAGGATATACACAAAGAAATAAAAAGCATGGTAAATGGTAAAAAAAAAAAAAAAAAAAAAAAAACTCAGTCCTCTAGAAAAGCCATGCAAAGAATTGCTTTCAGAAATTAACATAGATAGTGTTGAATGAAAGACTTTATATTGATCATTGCAGAAACATGTCAGGACTTTTCAAGCTCCCGAAGACACTTTCTCAGGATCCAAAAGTTGCTCATTTCAACGAAAAGCCCTCTCCCTCTTCTTTTCATAATTCCAAGTCCCACCTTTGGTAAGCCTTTTTTCCATGAAGAATAAATTAAGAATGCAATAGTCTACAAATTCTTTCAGCAGCTTTATCAATAAAAATAAAATTTTAAGTCAATGAACAGTATTTCCTAATAAGCATTGATTCTTCTTAACATTACCTGATGTGATGAGGAAAAGATGTGTTCTGGAAAGAGACTTTTGGAAATTCTGAGTTAAACAATCATCGAGTCTGTTTTCCCCTCCATCCATCTCCTAGGAGCCTTTACCATTCTAATGTGCAACAGAAGCTATCGCACTGCACTCCTCACCACCACTTACTTTGATAAGAGCATCATGCTGAACAGTGCTCCATAGAACACTCTTGGGGAAACTCTGAGCTGAGGATTTCATGCATAATTATCTCTCAGAGCTTAATAAATATTTGTTGAATAATGCTTTATATTCTTCAAAATCTTGTGAACTATGCAAAGACAGGATAGAGTAATTTGCTTATTTAATAAGAATTGATAAATGACCAAAGGACTTATTTACTAACTATGCAGATGAAAGGCCAGACAACTGTACTTTGGGAAGACCAGCAGTGAGTTGTGTGAGAAGCTAAAATTTTCAAGGCACCTAGGACAATTTTCTCAGCCCTAGTAAAACATTCACTTCCATAAGTCTGCCTTGCTATTTTCTGTAAGTATTGAACTACCGTGTCCAAATCACTTTTATATAGTATAAGTTATTCCCTGAGGCAGGTGGACAATTCCATTTAAAGGAAAATTGCAAGAGAAAGATTTGTCTGTCTTCTGCTTCCCCCAGTTTGCATCTGACTGCTGAAGGACCACCCCCTCACACACACACACACACACACACACACACACACACACGGGGGGGGTGGGGGTGGAAGGGTATCTACCCTTCCACGGGCCTCTCTCACCTGCTCAAGGAATGTGCCTGCCTCCAGATGGAGAAATCACTGCAGTACATGGAATCCAAGGTGGCACTAAGGATAGACTAAAAACTCGGCAACATTCAGGACTACAGATCCCCTTTCTCTCCCCGCTGGCCGCTGGCCCCTTCCACGGCCATTCAAAAGAGTTCCAAAGCAGAAAGCCCTGGAAAGCCATAGAACTACAAACACAGACTGGAAGAGAAGGCTGAAGAGTGAACCTCACACGGAAGAATCAGACTCCCACCCATTTTGTTCTTCCCCCTGCCATCCCCATTTGTGTCCTTGCAGACTCCATTTTTCCTTAGTTTTACGTGGGAGATCCTACGTTCTGAAGGTAGAATGTTTGGGAAAGAAGGAAAGTGACCACTAGGTGAGACAATGGGAAGAGCTGAGAGACTGGGAGTGCTAAGATAGACAAGCTTATCTACTTAATTTGCCAAAATCCTAGAAGGCTAATACTGTTCTTCCTTGTTGAAATGCTGGAAATTCTTCCTGTGTCTCCTAGCTGCCCTATTCTGTTTTGCTTTAAGTAAAAAAGCAATGGAATGTTCTTTAGCAGAATAATTCCTGAGATGTTTATACTTTTCCAGTACAACATAATGTATATGATAATAAGTACAGGGACAAAGTTCTAGGGATACGGCTGTAGAATTGCAGTGTCAACGCTAACCTTCCAGTGTCACTCTGAGACAGAGAAACTTGAATGCTCAAAACAAGAAAGTTTAGTCAATCTTTAATAACTTTCTTTGAAGCAGCTCAGAGGAAATGCTCCGTGGATGTCCAGTAGTATCTCCCACAACCTTCCCCTCAACACATAGGACTAGACAGCTTAACTCCACCCAGGACACCCTCTGCCAGTTCACTACAAAATGTGTTAGCCTACTCAGCTTCCCTTACTCACAATTAGTAGTAAGTAATGATCATGTTTACTAAGTATTGTGCCAAATGCTTTTCATGTACAACCTGGTTTCATATCCGTAATCACAAATACTCTAAGAAATAGATGATATTATGCCTGATATATAATTGACAAGATTAAGGATTTACAGGTCTTCATTAATGTTCGTGTTAAAGGATGTAACTGCAACAATATTCTTTTTGTTTCCTAAGGTTAGGTTACAAAGCAATTACATTTGCTCTTTTGGTTTACTTTGACCTAAATTTTTCTCTTCCTAACCTTGATTGACTCTTTTTCTAATTATAATTGAATCTTAGAATTATACATATATAATTATAAAATATTTAAGTTGGCATGTACCTTAGCAGCCATTATTCAAGCAAAAATTCCTTATTTCTACATGACAACTTGAGGCCCAGAAATATTAAGCTCCTTATCCGGAATCACAACCGGTACTCACATCTTCAGACTCTCATTTGGAGTTCTTTTTTCTACAGTACGTGGCCTTAATTCCTTTTCAGTAGGAAACCTCTAAAATATTTCTCTTAAATATCATCCCCTTGCTATTGGCATCCTCCAATGGTGGCAAGGAGAGATAACGACTTAAAGTTACAGGAGTAAATAGAGTCCTATGATCCTTGCCTATGCCTTGCCTTCAGGAACACAGAATAACTCAGTCTCCATGCAGCGCTGAATTAAATCAGTATTTCATCCCATTACCTTCAATGGGATTCTCATTGCCCTTCCTAGAATAATTTAATTTCTCCCACTTCTCAAATTAAATGATACCTGAAAGGCTTAGCTGATGAACAGCTCCTATTTCACCGTAGGAGGTCTTCCTTCAGGCACGTAGGACATACATCTTTTACTATTAGGGAAGACCATTAGCTTTAACAGAATGCCCTCTCTCTGACATCCGCTATAGTAGTAATACTCTCAGATCCATAATGCAACTCATTCCCACAGCTCTGGATAAATAAAAGCAGAATATTTATAACTTTTTGACCATGCATTTAAAGAAAGTACATTGATGAAAGAGAGAAGGGCATTCATTAGAGACCCATAGAATTGCTTAATTTATAGAAAACTTTTATTATTGTTATCTAGATTTGTAGTACAACATTACACAAGGTGTCCCAAAAGTCACCATACATAGGGAAAATGGACTAAAATGTAGCTAAATTGTACCTTTATTTATAAAATATTAATTACAAAATTTTTCCTTTGTATGGAGAATTTTGGGACACCCTGTATTAAGAGTGACATTGAGACAATTCAAATATATACATGAAAAACATCGGAAGACTATACCTCATTAGAAATTTAGACAAAAATAACATCAGTGTTGATGATGATATTGGCTAACATTTCCTGAGTGCCAGGTATTATTCTAAGTATGTTGTCAGCATTACCTAATTTAATCTTAATGAGGTGAGTAATTTGCCCAACATCCCATGGCTAGTAAGAGGCAGAGCTGGATTCAAGCCAGGAAAGCACCCTGCACATGCTTCGAACCTCCATACCGTGCTGTCCTGCGGAGCCCAGCTCCAGAGGGAATGCTGTGTCATGTGTTCTAACACGGTTCCCCAGCTGGGGAGACTTGCAAGGCCTGTTCCTGGAAAATTAAAGTAGACAACCTAAGAAGCACGTAATGCGTCATGGCTTCTCTTAGACTACAGAAACACACACACGCACATACAGATGCATTGAGATCTCAGGAAATTTTAAGCAGGATTAGTGATCTCTTCCTGTTTCCGATTATCAATCAGCAAATGAGTCAAAAAATAATTGAGTACCTACCATGTGCTTAAGTCACTAGGCATCTCAGGGGGTCACGCTTTTTGCCTTGGATTGATAAGTGTATTATATCATTTATGAGATATCATATCAACATATAAGTGTGCAAAATGTTACGGCTGCCACAGTGATATGCACATAGAGGTTATTGATGTTGGCGGTTGCAGGGACTAATCACTCACCTGTACGCTCCTGGAGCTCCCAATGAATTGAAAACAGGCAAAAGAGCCCCCTGGGATCTAAGATCAGCATAAACTCTATTAAAGAGCTGTCTGAGATCCCATAACAATCAATGAACAGGATTTCCTGATAAAGCTGGATTAGAAAATGCAGTTTGGACCTGCAGCCAAAGTGAGGTTTTTGGCCACTTTGCTCCCAAGTCGAATCTTCCCCAAGCACCTCCTACAGAAAAAGTTTTGTCTACAAATACAGTGAAAGCCTAATTCCTGGAGTCTCAGTAACTTCCCCCACACAAGGGACCTGCAGAACCAAGAGCAAGAGGGAAGCAGCAGTCACTAGTGCACCAGGAGGCAGGCCCTGGCCCCTGTGGCCTGCGAGCTGTTCTGCGCAGGAGCTGGACTTCCTGACCGACCGAGCTGTGATGCAGGCAGCAGAAGGAGGGGATGGAGTATGTTTCCTGCTTTGGAGGTACTTTCTTATGTCTATCCCTACCTCCTTACGCCAGAAAAGGGACTCTCTCCTCCTCCCACAGGCGGAGAGAAAGAATGGAGAAAGCGCTCCCATCCAGAGAAACGGGAAGTTTGGAAGGGCAGCTAGTCGTTCTGCCCGCAAGGGCCTGCAGGGCTGCAGGGCTCCACCCCGTCAAGGAAGAGCTCCACAGACGAGGCCAGCTCTCACTGAGTGGGCAAGGTGAGTTCAAAGAAGCAAGGGACTGTTGAGTGGAATCTTGGAAGATATGGTAAGATAAGAAGACATTCATCGGCCAGGTAGATGAGGCAGGAAGATCATTCTAGGCAGAGTGGGATGAGAAGACGCTCCTGAGTGGAGGTACAGACGAAGTTCACAAAGGTTCTCTGCCCCCTTCCCTGCCGGGCCCAGGGAGGCGGGGCGGGGGAGGGGCAGCGGGAGGGGCGGGAGAGGCAGCAGGGGCGCCTCTGAGCCCAGGAGATTTCCTGGGGAGCCCCTGAGGGCCACAGTGTTGTGGGGGTTCAAAACCCAGCAAGCAGACAGCCATCAGAGCCCCTGCTTAGATTCAGCCAGGGCGACTCCTTTTTAATAGAATTAAAAATAAATAAAGTTTCATCTGAACAAAGTGTTCTGAAGGTTGGGAGGAAAAAAAGCAAGCAGACACCACTACTGCGTTGGCCAAAGAGCCAGAGGTCTGTTTACAGCTACTGGTTTGTTAAGAGGTGTGTTGTGGTAAGCAGAGTCTGCTCCTTGCAGGCTGCCACTGAGTTTGCACCTTTTGATACAGATTTGGCAGTGCTCGCCATGTATAGTGCTTGCCAAACACGGTTCCCTCCGGCATGGTGGTGCCCTCACTGTGATCGCTGTGACAGTTCTCCCACTCAACCCCTTTTTCTCCCTTAGACTGCGTTTCCCCGCGTTTCCTTTGCTCCCAGAGAAATACGCAGGTACGAGGACGCCCAGGCACCAGCCCCGCCAGGGCCTCCCCAGTCCCGTCTCTAAACGAATGTTTGGGCTGCTCGGAATGTCGTGAATATCAAGCAGCAACCCTAAGACTAGAGGCAGGCGCGTCCTGTCCTCCGGAAATCAAGGGAAAGAGAAAACCAGCTAGGAATGGAGCGAGAAAGCATATAAAATAAAACCATAATACTGTTGCAAGTGAGATAAAGGTCAATGGATTTCAAAATGTCAAACGACAAAAGGGTAATTTCCCTTCCCGTTTGCGGTTAGTACAGTTTAGTTGCTGCCAAGTCTTAAACGTTTCTGACTTTCTGTACCTTTTTAGTCTCAGAGTAGCAGTTTATTAGCAATTTATTCAAGTTTATATTAATGTCCTCATAAATGTCAATCAGCACCTTAAGTGATGTGCAAAATTTTGGTAGATAGATTATGTCTTGGGTATAATAATCATGCATTGATTCAAATACATAGACGTTCGAAGCCCCATTGAGGGGCAGCGTGGAGGGTGGGGCTGCTGCGCCTTGAGGGTGGCAGGTGGATACTAAATTCTTTAATGCTCCTTGTTCACTGATTCTTTCTGGATAATAAAAATGTCCAAATCACAAATGATAGTGGATCTCTGAATAGTTAACAAACTTTCACTGAGTTTCCATATATGGCAGGCATTGTGATACACATATATATAGTATATATGTACATATATTTTACAGTTCATGTAAAAAGGCACATGAAATCTCATATGAGAGAGAGAGACTCTTTGGAGACTTTTTAGGAAAAACACGCTGCAAAAGCTAAAGACATTATGGGCACTCAATAAAATTTGCATTAATATTATATTGCTGTAACTGCTAATAACAATTTTTTTTAAATGGCAGTGTTCATGTGCCAGCATTTGGCATGCATTATTTTAATGTGAGGATGATTATCACTATGCTTATTTTAGAGATGATGAAACTGTGGTTCAGATAAGTTAGAAGGCACTTCTGAGGCCACACAGCAATTCAGGGGTGAAGCCAACTCAAGCTTTTCCCACTGTGTATTGATGCCTGCTGAATCTCAGCAAAACGGTGCTCGATTATCACATTTTCAAGATGAACTAAAGCCATAAGGCAGACTATGTAATAAACTGGCGAGCAGCTAAGACTATAATACATATTCTGTAATATATATTCTCTCAAATTTTGCTTTTCTCTTCAATGTCCAAGCAATGCATCATTCTCAAGTTCCCTAGTGAATAAAATCCATGCAGTATAATTGATTGGTTTATTAAGCATCTTATGCTGGACTCAGTAGGGCGTGGAGTTGTAAGTGAGGAAGGCACAGCCCCTGCCCGGGCAATTGACACACAAACAGCCTGCTTCAGCACATCAGTTCTGTGGTAGAGGTGCCAGCAACATCTAAGGAAGAACAAGGGACAGACTGGTATCTATAGGAGAGTTGGAGAAACTTCAGGAAAGGTAGGCATTAAACAACCCTAAAAGGAAAGTAGGGAGCAGGATCATCTTCATCGTTGGTTGAAAGAACACCACATGCAGACGCTAAGTGTGAAAGTGTTGCTGTGTTTGGAGAAGGTGGGCATGGTGGATGTCTTAGCCCATTCCTGCTGTTATAACAAAATACCCTGTGCCAGGTAATTTATTTAAAATCATAAATTCATTTCTCATAGTTCTGGAGGCTGGGAAGTCCAAGATCAAAGCACCAGCAAATTTGGTGTCTGGTGAGGGCTACCCTCTGACTCCAAGATGGCACCTCTTACTGTACCCTCACATGGCAGAAGGGACAAAAAAATGACAAACACTGTGAACTCAAGCCCTTTTGTAGGGGCACTAATTCCATCCATGAGGGCAGAACCTTCAGGACCTAATCCCTTCCCAAAGGCCTCACCTCTTAATGCCATCGCCTTGGGGATAAAATGCCAACATAGAAATTGTGGGGAAACACCAATGTTCAGACCACAGCCATGCAAGTTGGAGTTGGAAGGCTCCATTGTACTAAATGACGGTGGGGATGAATTCCATACCAGAGTATAAATTTATATTCCATGAGAAATGGAATGCAGGGAAGGTTTTGATAAGAAATACAATGTGGTTAGACATTTTCTTTTTTAGGAAACTAACTGGCTAAAGATTAAGTAGGGGAGGTAGATGAATTGAGGTCAGATTTTAGCAATAGTACATGGTCAGACATGGTTCCTTTTGGAAGTGGGGTCAGGCGCTTTGAGATTCTCTTGTCCCCTCCCTCCACGTGCAAAGACTGCACGTGGAAACGTGCTTCTCTGTAGTGGTGGAAGATGAAGGGATTGCTCTACATCACGCTCTTCTCCAGTGCTAAAAATTCTCCCTTTATCCCTTCTCCTGTTTTTCCCTTGAGCAGAATTCAGTGTTTTCTGGGAAGATAATCAGTGGACTTGAATAAACACAGCCCTTGGTAACTCCCCTAAAATGCTGAATGAGTCCCTCTCAGAAATGAGACGGAAGTCTTCAGAGTGATTTGAGTAACTTCAACCATGGCCCTGTAAACAACAGGGAGATTCTCAGAAACTGAAGACAAATAAAACAACTTCTAATACAGCACTCATAATCATATAGCACTATAAGAGCATATTTATTAGCATATTCACATGTGTAGTATACTTACAGAATTTATATTATTGAAATTTGAATTTACAGTATTATAAATTAGGTGTAATAATGTTATATATTAATATTATGATTTCATGTGAGCTCACACAGCCTCATGTTCAAAGGTTTGCAAACATGAATTAATAGATGTGATATATTAAAGCAATTTCAGAGCAAGTCCTTAAAATAAAAATATTTTATTTTATTTCTTTTTTAGAGGCAGGGTTGCTCTGTCACAAAGGCTGAAGTGGTAGCACAATCACAGCTCACCGTAACCTCAAACTCCTGGCCTCAAGTGATCCTCCCACCTCGGCCTCCCAAAGGGCTGGGATTACAGGCATGAGCACAATTTTTGGCCAAATAAAAATATTTTACATCATCAGGATTTGTGAAATTCAGCCCTTTCTTTCCCTGGGAATGTAGTTTAGCAATTCAGCTACTCATATAAAGATTCTAACAATTCAAATGTGGAAACTCTTTGGCAAATTGTTAGAATTATAATGGGCTACAACTTAAGCTTCAGAAGAGAAAAAAAAAATTCTCACTTAGACTGAACTTCCCTCAGGAAAAGAAAATCTGAAGCTACAATAATGTTTTAACTCAGATTAATGAGACTAATAACAACAAAAATATCAACAACAATTACAATATAACCAATTAGCCAATTAGGGACAGAGGAGTATAAAACATGCAGTTTTTAAGTGTTCCTCACCCTACAGGATACACAATAGGGATGAAGTATAAATAATGATAGAGTACCAACGTTGGGCATTTACTGGGGATCAGAAGAGAATTAAGTTATTTCATATATTACTCCATTTGATTCTCACAGAAGCCTTATGAGATAGTGTGGAGTCTATCTGCAAAGTTCCCTGGGAGCTGCCTCTGAATTGCCCGGCAGTGAGCTAGGTGAAACCAGAAATGTTACTCTCACCCAAGCAGAGGCTGCATTTTCCTGCAAGTGTTCGCTAGATCTCTAAGTACTGAGCAGGTGGCATTTCTCATCACTCCTCTGAACAGCTGACATCTAAGTTATTATTACATTGTAGTTACATACAACACCAGGTGAAGTCACAGAGCATTGTACATCACTGTTGGCCTCATGTCTTCACTGTGAAGGTCATTCTTATGCTCACCCCATTATAGAGAGAGCAACAGAGAGCAGGGTCCCTTCCCTAGAACACAGCTGCAGTGGGTCCTGCAAGCTGTATCCCCTCATGCATCTCTGCAAAAAGCCAAGAGATCTGGGTAACCATGTGTGACTGCCTGTTGACCTTCCACTTGTAAGTATCCCCAGAATGAACAGTTCCTTGTATCTATACGACCTGTCATTATGGGCTTGGAGAAATTAAGCAAGTTATTAAAAATCAATAGGAAGTGTATGAACTAGGATACACATTTTGGTCTATCTAATTCCAAGGTGATTCCGGTTAACGAGATTAACATATCCAAAGTCATGTTCTTACTTTGTTGTGAGGCTAGAACTTCAATCAAATTTGTCAGTTCACAAGCTAGTTTTTGTTGTCACAGCACACTCTTCCTCAAAGAGTGAACTCAAGACCACCTGCATCATAATGACCATGGGTGCTTATTACTGTAACAGTTTCAGGGACCCTGACCCAAATTTATCAAATCATAATCTCTGGTGGTGATAACCCCAAATCTGCAGGTTTTTTAATTGTTTGTATACATATAAGGAATAAAAGCTCAATTTTGTTACATGTATGTATTGTGTAGTGGTGAAGTCTGAGCTTTTGGTGTAACCATCATCCAAATAATATACATTGTACCATTAAGTAATTTCTCATCCCTCACCTCCCTCCCCACCCACCCTTCCAAGTCTCTAATGTCTATCATTCTACTCTCTATGTCCATGTGGACACGTTATTTAGCTCCCACATATAAGTTAGAACATGTGGTGTTCAGCTTGCTGTTTCTGAGTTATTTCACTTAAGATAATGGCCTCCAGTGCCATCCATGTTGCTGCAAAAGACATGATTTTATTATTTTTATGGCCAAATAATATTCCATTGTGTGTGCATGTGTGTGTGTATACACACCGCATATTCTTTATCCAATCATGTATTGATGGACACTTGATTTCATGTCTTTGCTATTGCAAATAGCACCATGATAAACATACAAGCAGGTATCTTTTTCAAGGATGCCCACTTTCCCCACTCCTATTCAGCATACTGGTGGAAGTTTTAAACAGAGCAATCAGGCAAGAAAAAGAAATAAAAGGCATCCAAATTGGATAAGAAGAAGTCAAATTATCTCTGCCCGCAATATGATCTTATATCCAGAAAACCCTAAAGACTCCTTCAGAAACCTCTTAGATTTGATAAAAGAATTCAGTAAAGTTTCAGGATACAAAATCAATGCACAAAAATCAGTAACATTTCTATATATCAATAACTAAACCTGCAATCTTTAGTAGGTGCCCTAGTGATCCCAAAGCCTTCGAAAGTTTAAGGTACACAGCTTTAGAGAAATCACCCTGAACTTGCCACAAGAACCCAAGCACACATGGGGCATCTTGGACTGTGTAAAGCAAGGGCCTAACCACCCATCTCTGTGAATTAGGGAAGTCCAGAGAACAGAGTTGATCTCTCAGGAAGGAGTCATCTGGGAAGGCTAACCTGCTGGAATCAGTAGTGGAAACTGAGAAAAGAGGAAGGTTTTACGATATTACGGAGGCTTTTTAGACCCTATGGGAAGATCCACCTGCAACTCCTAAAATAAGTGACTTCTGATACTTGAGTTCAGGGAACATCCTTGACTGGTCAAGAGAAGCCAAGGCAAGTGTGCATGCCCTCCTACCAGTTTGACAGAAATACCTCTGCTTACTGCAGCTGAGCCACACTGAGGCAGGTACAGAAGAGTTCATGGAAAACCTTTAAAGGTAAGAGACATAGTTTTCTTCTTCCTTCCCTGGAAAGCAAACAAAATTGTACGTGCGTCTACAATCCAGGGAGAACCAGTGACAAACTCACAAAAGTGTGAACCAGGTGTGTGCTGAGGCAAGACAGGGTAGAGTGCCGCAGTGACTACACGGGTAGAAGCTTTCTGTAGTCTGAGGACCATGCTCTGCGTTCATCTCATATTTTATTCACCTGCTCCTTCCTCTCTTGTCTCGCTAGAGAAAACTCTGGAATCAATTCAAAAGGAAGCTTCGGCAGGAGCTTGTGATTGTGAAATATTTCACCTAATCCATCAGTGTTAAGTATGTCAAAAATCAAACCTTCCGTGTACTGTGATAAATCATTCTGCCTAAAACAATAGGAAATATGCCATTTGAATGCAACACCAATTGCTGTGAATTCCAAACAGCCAAGTAAAAGTCAAATGCATGCCTTGAAGGGACACATAATTTCATGGTACTTTTTGAGGACCTATAAATCTTCAAAAAGTAAGTTCAGTGTATCTAACATGGTGGAAAACTAAATAAAATATGATTAAATACTAGAAAAGATACAAATAAAAAATACATTTTATTTATTCTGTATAGTGCCTAATACATAGAAGATGTGCAAAGGTTTTCCTAAGGAACCTATGAATAAAGTCTAGTATTCCCGCAGTTATTATTATGATTCCTCACCATAGCCCACCTTCAACATTATAAGTAATTACGAGATCAGTGAAGGCCTATAGAGTTGTCTGTTCTTATCACTGGGTTGGCCAAAGGCTCCCACATATACTGGCTGTGCCCGTTTGACCCTTGGTGATCAGCCAACTTATTCCATGTTACTTAGTTGAGTTTTGTTTTGATTTTGTTTTTGTGTTTGTTCATGAACTGCTTAAAAAGAAGAATATGACTCTTTCTCCCTGAGACGTCACCAAGTCAGATTGACAATGAGAGCGGGAGTGGCCATGTCTATGTCTGTGTTTGGGGCAATGAAATTTCAGTAACCAGATTAGGGAGCCTTGTCCTAGGATGGCCATCAATAGCCAAGTGATATTCAGGTCAAGAACAAGGTGCACTCCTAATAGGAAGCTCATAGAAGCTTAAACGAGAGCTCGGCATCAGTAAGGAATTTTGTGTTCTGCCATAATTATGCTCTCAAAGTGAAAGAGGATTTAGTAAAAAAAAAAAAAAAAAAAAAAAAAAAAAAAAAAAAAAAAAAAAAAAAAAAAAAAAAAAAAAAAAAAAAAAAAAAAAAAAAAAAAA
>RJWJ010000963.1:78979-147468 GCA_004363605.1 Indri indri | reverse complement strand
TTCAATAGCAAAGGATCATTCCCTTAATATCATCTTTGCCAGAGTTTATCAGAAGATCTCATAAATGTTTCCTTGACCAGGTCATTTTATGCCTCTGTTTTCATTCATCTTGCAATTTATTAGCTCATCCAAGACAAGATTGCAGACTATATTCTTTGCGATTCCTTTTTTATTATTTAACTTCTTTTTAGAAATGGCAACTAGTATTCATATTCCAGAAACCAATGGCTGTTTGCTAACGTGTACATGCATACACACGCAGTTTCCACACAATGCTAATATCATCACCTCTGATGATAAAACAAAGAAATAAATAGGCCCCAATTTTCTTTTTTCAGATAATTTGATTACATTTGTGGGAGGCAAATTCTATGTCAGTCTCTTCTATATGACCTGGCTCCAGAAATTCTGTCCTAGCTCATCTTTTCTTACTAACATGCAGACTGTTTTTCCTTATAATGTTTATGAGATGATAAGTAGTAAAGTTTTCCCAACTCTCCCCCCAAAACTATGAACTGTTATTTGGTTAATATTTGAGAACTTTTATATGAAATGCATGCATATGTCTATATGTATGCATGTACATATGCGCATGTCTATATGTTTATGTTTAGTTTATACATACATATGCACATACACACATAAAGACAAAGAAAGAGAGAGAGAGAGAGAGAGAGAGAGAGAGAGAGAGAGAGAGAGAGAGAGAGAGAGAATATCCACACAGCAGTCAGAATGATCTTCCAAATAAGAACACCAGGCAGGCCCTGGCACGCCCTCAAAGTGGTCTCCTGCCTACCCATGTCTCTTATTGTGGCCCTCAAGGTCATCATCCTCCCTTTTGATCGGTATCATCTGGCCACTATGAATTCCTCTCTGGTTCTCAAACATAAAGGTAAAGCAACCTTACCTGCTCCAGGCCAATGACTTGAGTGCTTCTCCCCCAGATCTCGACTTGGCTGGCTTATTCTGAAACTGGGGGTTTCAACACAAATGCTCTCTCCTCAGAACTCCTCCCTGAACCTGCAGATTCTCTCTCCCACCCCATCTAAAGTGGCCTCCCTGAATTTCTGTCATGTTTTCTTGAACATTTCCTTCACGGCACTGTAATTACCTGATTTATTGTTTTTATTGTTTGCTCTGATTTCCCCATAACATGACTGTAGGGACCTTGTTAGTGTTGCCTATATCACTACCTATTATTACATGTAGTAGATGCTCAATAAATATTTGGTGAGTGAATAAATGAATGAAAAAATTAGTTCAAAATCCACGTATCATTGGATAACTTGCTTTTTTCCCCATGAAAAATGAATTATGGAAACAGTCCTATGTCCGCACATATAGAACACCCTACTTTCTGGTTGCCGAATTACAGTCCAGAATACAGATTCATATCAATAAATTAAATATATTTCTATTAATGGATGTACAGGTTCTTTTAAATTTTTCACTATTAGACACAGTCCTGAAATATATAGCTTTGTGCTTGTATTTGAATATACTTGCACAACTTTTTTTGCAGAAAAGCTTTCTAGGTGTGAAACGGCAATATTAAATGATTTTAAATGTGCATAGATACTTCTAAATTGCCCTTGACAAATGTTGTCTAAAACTATGAAGAGTCTGAGATTTTACCTTGTTAATAAGTCAGCCTTACACAGTTGCATGGATGTTGGCAGGACATATGAGACTCCTGTGTCAGAGACAAAGGACTTTGTTGCTCAAATTCCTTGTTGCTCATACAAGCAATAGGATTTTCATGTTCGTGTTTGCTATGGTTTGAATGTTTTATGTCTCCCCAAAATTCATTTGTTTAAATCCTAATCCCCCAGGTGATGATGTTAAGAGGTGGGGCCTTTGGGAGGTGATCAGGTCATGGCGTGGAGCCCTCATGAATGGGATTAGCGCCCTTATAAAAGAGACATCAGAGAGCTGCTTCACTATTTCCACCATGTGAGGACACAGCAAAAAGGCACCATCTATGAACCAGAGAAGGGACCCACATTAGGCATTGAATCTGCTGGTGCCTTGATTTTGGAGATCCCAGCCTCCAGAATTGTGAGGAGTAAATTTCTGTTGTTTGGAATCTACTCAGTCTATGGTATTTTGTTATAGCAGCCTGAATGGACTAAGGCAATGTTAGTTCCCCTGCTCCCTAAAGCCAAGGGGCAATGTGGAGTGGCCTGAGTGAATATTGCACGTGCAATGGTTTGCATCACAGCCAGAGAACTTTGGCCCTAGAAACCACAGTTTTTTTAAGAGTCCATAAGCAAACCTGCTCAACCTTTGAGCCAGAGGAAGACATTATCTTTATTACCCTGGACAGTAAATAAATTTGTCCCCTGCCCCAGAGGTGGCCACTATATCTTCCAAGGCAGTTTGCTCTACAGATATCCTTGAAAGATAATCTGAAACAGAAGCTATCAGCACTTCTGTTCGTAAAACTTGCAGAAATGCAAGAGGTCCGTGGAACTCTCTCCCGCAATGCTGTGTCCATTTACACTCCTGCTAACAGCAGAATCCAGCATTGTGAGTAAGGATGATTAAAACTAGGAGTGAGGGGATTGACCAGCACTTCTGACTGTCTATATAGGCAAATCAAGGTTGCCAATCAATTTGGATACTATCCTATCCCAGCAGATGGAGTATGAAAAATTGCATTCAGTTTTGTGTTGTAAGACATGGCCAGGCACTGTGGCTTACATCTGTAATCTTAGCACTCTGGGAGTCCAGGGTGGGAAGATTGCTTGAGCTCAGGAGTTCAAGACCAGCCTGAGCAAAAGCGAGACCCATCTATCCTAAAAATATAAAAAAAATAGCTGGGTGTGGCGGCATGTGCCTGTAGTCCCAATTACTTGGGAGGCTGAGGCAAGAGGATCACTTGAGCCCAGGAGTTTGAGGAACAGTGAGCTACGATGATGCCACTGCACTCTACCCAGAGCAACAGAGTGAGACTCTGTCTGGGAAAAAAAAAGTTTTGTGGGACAGGCCTAAAGATGTCATACCTCATATCTACCCATGCTATACTGGTCAGAATTCAATCACAGGGCCCCACCTAACTGCGAAGGAGGCTGGCAAATGCTTTCTATCAAGGTGTCCAGGAGGAACAGGAAGAAGAATTTGCTGACCACGTGACTACCTTAGCCTCAGAGAGTCTATGTGGTCAGAGCCCATACAACTCCCCCACGTATACCTTCCCCACCGGGCTCTGCATATCAGGGCAAATCCCTCTTCTCATTTCCACCACCAGAAACTCTGCTCTTCAAAGGCCCATTAGTGAGGGTTGAGGATATGTGTACCACCAAGAGAGCAATGATAAGGACAGAATAAAGACATTCCCCAGTGGTAAGGGACACATAGTTGCTCCACTCAAAACTATGAATACTTCTAGTGGACTAATCTCAAGGGTTTCCTGAACTTGAAAATATTGATTTGAAATTATTTTTAACACTAAAGGGAACTAGGAGATACTGCAGGCCAGGGTCATTCTCAACCAGAACCTTCCCTTTACACCTTTCCTGCTAAAACCTTATAAAATAAGCAGAACTGGGACTCCACAGCTCGGTTTTGAACTTCCTTCTATTAACAGTTGCTCATCTACAGAGATATTTTTAATTGCCTGGTTACCTCTGTGTCATCCTTCTAAATATTAATAAAAAAGTTCCTCTCCACCTGCTTATTTAACTATTAGGAATCTCTTTTTTTAATTGGCAGATTCTAAATGTCTTCCATCTTCCCTAGGAGAGCATGGTAATTTCTTGATTATGTTTAACCTTTGAATCATTGTCAAAGTATGTCTGTAAACATATTATCTTAATCAGCTCAGGCTGCTATAACACAGTACTATGGACTGGCTGGATTGAAGAACAGAGGTTCATTTCTCACAGTTGTGGAAGCTGTAATGTCCAAGATAAAAGTGCCAGAAGGGTCGGGTTCTGGTGAGGGCCCTGCTTTTGGCTTCTTGCTGAATCCTCACGTGGCAGAGAGTGAAGCTCTGGTGTCTCTTCCTCTCCTTACAAGGGCACTAATCCCATCATGGGGCCCCACCCCCATGACCTCATCCAAACCTGACTCCCAAGGCTCACCTCCTAACACCATCACATTGGGAGTTAGGGCTTCAACATATGAATCTGGGTCGGGATGAAAAAAATGCAGTCCGTAGAAACATATTAATGCTTATTTGTAACAGGCAGGTGGTGTGAATACAGCATACGAGTTGATTTGAAAATAACTGTCCTGTCCCACATTGCCCCTGTAGGCTGCCTCAGCTGGTCCCTCAGGCCTTCCTGTGTGCGGGCTCCCGGGGTTGAGTGAGCAGCAGAGGTGCAGGAAGATACTGACCTGAGGAGCAGCGTTGACCTGCAGTAACCAAGTATGGAACTCTGGGAGAGTTACGTTCTCTCGCATTACACCCACGCCCTTCCCCTCAGGGTCAGAGGAACGTCCCATACAGGTCTATTATGAGTAAGAGCTCAAATCAAATAATTCAGGATAACTGATCTGAACTCAGTTCCACAGGAACTCTGAGGATCCCCTGTGTGACTTTGGATTATTTTCTTAACCTCTCTTGGTGTCTTTCTTCCTCTTCTATCAGGAAAAAAAAAAAAAATAGTTGATTTGAATAAGCCCACGGGGTCCCTTCAAATGAAAACCCAGTGATGTAATAAATATGAATCATGTTTTTATTGTTAATAAATATTTTTATAGAAGCAAAATTACCCATCAGGGCACTAGAAAGAGGAAAAATAGGTCTTAAAACCTATCAATTAATCCAAGATAATCTTTCTTCAACTTATTGTCACTCCAGATACCCCTTTCAAAGGGGTATCTTTCATTTTCACTAGTCCTATATCCTCAGCCATCACCTCCCTCTGCCAGCCAGATATGATCCTACGAGAAAGAAAAGAGTGGACGGACCCACCCGAAGTGGCCCACAGAGCTAGAGTGGGGCAGAACTCAGGTCCAGACACCTGCTCGCCTACCACAGACCAAATTTTTAACCTCTCTAACAGACTTTTTCTTCATTTATTATATATTACAAGGTTCATAGACTCTAAGGGGGTGTCAGCATCAATGAAATAATCAAGCTAATAATTGTGGAATTACAGCAGTGATAAATGCTGAGAACCCTTTTAACATTGAGCCCTGACTTAGATTGAGAAGGTCAAGAAAGCTTCGAAAGCAATTTCTAGAGATGATGAGATGGGAAGGTTGAAGAAGACAGCATGGCAGGCTACAGGAACATATGCTTGAAGGCCCAGGAAAGCGTGGAATGCTCAAAGGTAGCAAGAGAAAGTTCAGGGAGCAAGAGGAAGGCAGGCAGATGATAAAGTTACAAGAGCTGGGTATGATTCAATTAGACAGGGAGACCATGCAATTATCATCCCAACCAGGACACACCTGATTGTAAATGGGGGCAATTCTAATAACTGTGCCAGGGTAACAGGCATAAGTCAGGACTGTCTATTGCAAAGGAGAGAATCGAAGAGAGGGGAGCCTATTAGGAAATTATTGCAGAAACTAGATGAGATAGAAAACATCGTAAGAGATAGATGTGTTCCAACTAAGAAATCTTGAGAATAAAAGATAAGGTATAGGTTTTGCAGAATGCAAGGTTTAGGTGATGAAGGGAGGATAGGTAAAAGTAACCTTCTCCTCTTTCCTCTTTGGCAGGAAACCTGCCTTGCCTTCTAGCAGGGAATAGATGAGTCACCTCTAAGGTCCAGCTCATTAACAAATGAGCTCTTTCATTAAAGAAGTAAAACAGATACTAAGCATCAACACTGGTATGCCAGTGGACACTTCAAATCAATGTTTCTATGTGTTGATTTTACTCTGTGAAATATTTGTCCAAGAAATGCAATTAACAGGACCCCCTGCAGGTTTCAGATGCTTGTAATATCCCTCTGATTTTCAAGAAATTACAGTTTCCTTTAGTATAGGAATCAACAGTCATTCACACCCAGAGTTGATGCTAATTTCAGAGTCAAAGACAGCTTCAAGGTTAATGTATCCAATCTGTTTTGCTCCTATGTTTCTATCTAAATCTTTGCTACAACTTAGGAGTTGAAAAGGAAAAGAAAAGAAGGCAGAGAGAAAAGAAAGGAGGGAAAGCGGGAGAGAAGGAGGGAGGGAACCAGGATTCATCCATGTACACTGATTTGTCTGCCCTCATGTTTCTGTAAGAAACGTAAACTAGGAACCAAATCAAAGTGAACTCAAAGTGAGCCCTTTGTGTTTGCCTTCTAGAAGGAAACCGGAAGGCTCCCATGGGATTGAGTTGCATGAAGCTGTATTGGCATCTTCTCTAGAGTCAGAATCCAAATTGTAGAAGGGAAATTTTAAATAGGCTTGAGAAAAATAAATGAGCATGTTAGTAAAACTGGCTACTTTTTGTAAGTGGAAACAGAAAAGGTGTTAGCAATGTGTTTCAGAACAACTTTTATGATGAAATATTGAGCTTCTGTTATTAAGATGACAGCCTCTCTCTCTCTCTCTCTCCCTCCCTCTGACAAGGCTAGCCCTCAGCCCAAGATGACATAGGAAATTTCCTCTTTGACCCCATTCATCTGCACTCTCAGGGCTGTCGGGCCATCCTTGGCAGGGCCTGGTCATGTCTGAGGCCACTGGAGCAAACATGGATTCCAGTATGATCCCTTCCCTGCATCCACAGAGTGAACACTTCTTTAATAGTCTAGTAAGAGTGACTGAGAGAGAAACATACAGAGAAAATATTTCCTACCAAGGCATGAGGAACTATAAAATGTGCTACTCTACCCCACCCAGTGTTTATCAGGGGATTTACATTTTTTAAATGAGGGGAGGAAGCAAAGCGAAGGAGCACATCTCAAATTTCAAATGCGGATATCAGACACTGTGGAATTGAATGGAAATTACACATACACATGTATATTTATATACGGATAATATATAACGAATAGAGAGTACAGATTCCACCAGCTAATGTGATATAGAAAATATTAATTTATTGTTTACTGCTCTGGGACTCCCTGTACCAGCGACCAGGTAGACAGCAGTGGGTAAAACAGAAGTGCTGTTTAAGGGATCTTTTTGAAAGTAACATCTATCATATAAGCAGATAAACAGGTACTTTTTCTTTTTATAGATGAAAAGCACAGGATTGTAAAGAAGCAAATAAGGATGGTGCAGGGAACTTACTGTGGCCCGAGTGGTGAGGAGTGGCTTCTCTGAGGACACTGTAAGGTGAGTGCTCCGGTGAGAAGGAGTCACCATGCCAAACCTTATCCCACTGATAAGGTTTTGGCATGTTTCCTTCCCATCGTTTATCCGTGTGTGTGTGTGTGTGTGTGTGTGTGTGTGTGTTACAGTTTAGAGCTTCTTTTCATACATTGCTTTTGTCCTTCTGTTCAGCATTATATCAAGAGCAGTTTTTTATATTGTAATTTACAGAAATATTTTTAGTGGCAGTTTGGTATTTTCTCATATAGCTCTCATTAATTTACCAAACTATTTAGGGCATTTAGGTTGTTTCCATTTCTCCATTATTATGAATAACACTTTATGGAATATCTTAGTACATACATATTTGTATTTCAGATTATTTCCTAGGACAGAATCCTGGATTTGGAATTACTGGATAATGAATATGAACCTTAACTGTCTGGTACATATTGCTATTACTGTATACAAGTGATTATCTCATTATATACTTACCAGAATTGTTACAATTTTTAAATTTTTTTAGTAAAAGGGTGAACATGAAAGCCTGCATTTTGATTTGTGTTGATGTCTTTCAATACTGGCCAACCCTTGATTCTAACTGAAATGCCTTGGCAGCAGACACTCCCCAAGGGGCTGGCCTAAGGACTTACTGCCAGGCAGCTACACACAGTGTCCCAAGCTCACCCTGTGGGCCAGATCCGTAGAATTCCAGCCCTCCCAAGCCCATTCCACCACTGGCTCCCAGAGCCAGACTCCTCCAGGGTGAGCTTTGGAGTTGCCTGTATCTCTCCCGCAACACCTTGGGAGAACTTCAGAAAGTCTGATCTCCACTTGCCTTTGAGAGACTCTGACGGATTCCAGAGGGAACAGAGACAGGAGGCACCCTGGGTGGTCACTTGTGGGGTCACTAGTCACTCAGCTCTTACAACTCTCTCAGTGCTCTCCTGCTCTCACAAGTTCATACGCCCCAACTGTCTCTCCCTTGAGGGGAAGCACTTCCACATCTGGTCCTTGCCTGGGAAGTGTAGTTAGTCATTGCCTATATGAAGTCCATATAGGACTTGCTGGTGGCACCCTTCCAGAACAGTAGGTATCAGTCCCCCACCACCGGACCTACAGAATCACAATATGGATTTGGAATCCTAAAATTCAAAACACTCCTCCATGGAGGCTGATGTGTACACCTACTTAAGAGCCATTGACTTCAGAGTGCCCAGGTTACTCCTTAAATGCTTGGAGAGGGCTGTGCACCCGTCGGTGCATGTCAGTCAGTGGTCCTTCATCTTAGCTCCTGAGGCCCGCTATAAACAGACCCTGGCAGACCCCGGCCACTGTCACCCCACGCAAGCCCAAGTTGGTGCAGATACTCAGTTCAGGAGCTCAGGACCTCCCCTTCCCGTAGATAAACTAAGGAAAGTGGAGGTTACAATCACCAGGAAAAGTCAGTCAGGGAAGTCTGAAAGTCTTTTATCTCAATTATATGAATATTTAATACACAGTCAAACTAAGATATGATTTATTGTCCTGAGTTGGAAATATATATTATCAAAGTCAACCTGGCTTTGCTGTAAAAGAACACAACCAAAATAACATAGCTCCAAAAATCATGATCAGAGATGCTAAAATGACTTTTATGTTCTCCTGTCAGTAGCTTTTTCTTTAAATCAATATCTCCTTCAAAGAAGAAGAAAGTTTATAAGTTAGCACATAACATATTCTCTTTTATAAAGCAGTAAGGGTATTTGTGATTGTACGAAGTTCATGAAAACATTTAGGTGTTACCTTTGATCAGTACTGAATACCGGCAGAGAATTTCATCTTGCCCCTGGGGTTTCTTGGTTGCCTTATTAACATGCCAAGGAACCATTATTAAATCTTGCTGAAAAACACATCAAATGTTGGAGGTCACTGCTTAAGACACCAAGTACTGTAAATGGAAAATAAATAGTTGAGCCCCAAACAAAAAGGAGGCTGGTATTAACAATAACACATAAGATGTTTAAAAGCTATTCTGCTTCCAGGTTTCCAGTTAATACCTGTTACTAAATTGGACACATCCTTTTGCTTTATTTTGAGCAGTGTTAGTTGCTCAAAGGGAGAACTCACTGTGGGTGGCCAGTAACACAAAGCCTCCTCCCTCCCACAAGGCCTCCAGCTGCCCACAACCTCTTGTGGTTGGGCATTCAGGACAAAGTCCAGGGCACTTCTTAGCCCTCTTGTCTGGCCCCACCTTTCACTGCCATCCTTATTTCCACCTGCCCTACAAAACACGTGGTATCTCCCTTATGAAAGAATCTGAATTTTATTTAGGAACTTGTGTGTTTCCTTCCTTTCCACCTCTTTCTACAAAGGATTTGAGGCAGGCCAGGGTATGCACTATTAATAAATCCCTGGGGTTTTCCCTAACCACTGAGCTGTAAGCTGTCTGCCTTTTTATTGAAATTGTTCTCACTTACCGCATGTGCCCTGATTTACCCTGCATCATACGCTGTGTTGCATCTTTAAAGAGACTCTCAGAAATCTGAGCCTTAACTCTCCCATGTTAATTACAAATTCCTCAGGATTGCATTCCTTAGGACTGCACCTATACGTGCTTCTTCATCGAATTCTGTGTACAGAGTAGGTGTTAATGTATGAAAAAATAATAACAGCAATATTAATAATACTGAAATATCAATTATCATTTTATTGTGCATCTATTAAGTGCCGGACACTTTTCTAAGCCCTTTGCGTGTGCCATTTCATTTAGTAATTACAATACTCTTTAATATTTTCCCCATTCTCCAGGTGAGGAGCATGTGCATAAATAGATAAATTTTACACAGTACACATTCTCAGCTTGGTGAGGTACTATGCTATGAGAGCTTTCTGGAACCAAAGCAGACTGAGAAAGTACAGATGCACACAGCCCCAACTTTTCTCCACTGAACCAAAACATCTCTGAGCCCCTTGAAGAGGGAAAATATGACAAAAGCCAAGTCTGTCTGTGGGGCCAGGGTTGCAAAGCAAGAGGGGAGAAACAGAAACAGCAAAGAAGGTGGACTCTCCAGCTCCTGGTTAGTGTCTGGGCTCATCCTGCAAGTCCTTTTGGCTCTGTCATGCTCTTTGTTTGTGTGCTGGCAAAAAATACAAGTCTTCACCAAATGTTGAATTCAGCCAAGTTTTCTCTCCTCCTTCTAATAGAATCCCACTTCATTCATTCTTTCATTTATTTATACACTTGTTTAATACCTGAGCATCTACTGTGCAAAAGGCTTAATGTTAGACTGTAAGGCAGGATTTCACTTATCCTAAAGAAACAAACATGAAAGAAAGTGAAATCTGATGAGAGGCATATGCAAAGACTGCAGAAGGAGAAAGAAACAAGTCAGTCTGATAAAGACAAAGGCAGCTTCCAAGGGGAGGTCAAGCCTAAGCTGGTTCTTGAAGGATGATAGTAAGAGTTTGCCAGGTAAAGTTTGAGAGGAGGGCTTGCTGGAAAGAAACGTCATGTCCAGATGCTGCAGGTTGCTGGTCACCAGTGGAATAATGGAACACTCGTACCTGAGCATTTCCATCATTTCTGCTCATACGACAGGGTGCTTTCTCTGGCTTTGTTTGGAAAAGTAGTATTAAAAGTGTTATAGGGCAAACATTCATATTTGTGCTGTATTTAACTTTTCATTAATAATAAATTCAGGTGAAGTAGCATTGTTATTAATATTGATCAATGTTCCAATTGAAAGCACAGATGTCAGGGATTTTTTTTTAAATGGGTTCAGTTATATTTAATAGTGCCGTTGATGAGAGGAAACCTAATGAAAACCAACAGATGGTCTATTTAATATCGCTCTTGGCTTTAAAACATGTGCCAAATGTGATACACACAAGGACTTGACAGCGCTGTTACTGGAAGCCTTTAATTACAACTATTTGCACTCCTGGGCCTGCTGAAATTGCTGAAATAACACTGCCACTCTAACACTGGCCAAGCCAGAATTTAAATAATATCCATTTTGTGATATTGTTTATGGCACTGTATTTCTGAGTGACCTCTGTAGCTCTGTAGACAGTTTTCCTGAACGGTGTTTTGTTGTTGTTGTTCAAGGAACTGGAGCCAGTGGCTAGGATGAATTCTGATGTCCCCTTCCTACGTCAACATATTCAGTCTGGAATGTTGAACAGCATCTCCAAGGTCAAGAAAAGGTATGGATCTTTTATTATCAGGGTTAACTCAATTACAGAGAGAGCCCAACAGAGGTAAACTGCCAAAGCAATGACTAAGTAATTAATAATGACAGTAACAGTGGCCCCTGTTATGAACCTTGCCAGTCACTTGGCCTATATTACCACTGCTTCTCACAACAACCAGAAACAGAGAGATGAATGCTGTTTTCCAGCCTGGGCAATGGTCAAGCGAGGCCCCATCTCTTTAAAAAAAAAAAAAAAACAAAAACAAAAAAACACAGAGATGAGGATGCTGAAACTGAGAAGGGTTCAGTATCAGGCTCAAGGTCACACAGCTCACAAGTGGTAACCTAAGCGGACTAACGAACCAGTAAGAGCAAGATAGACCAGTCGATTGAGTCAGGATGGCATGTCACAAAAGAGAAGGCAGGAGGAGGAGGAGAGGGAGGAGGAAGAGGAGGAGAGGAAGGAGAAGAAGGGAGGAGAAGAAGGGAACTGGCTCCAGTTCCTTGAACAACAACAACAAAACACCATTCAGGAAAACTGTCTACAGAGCTACAGAGGTCACTCAGAAATGCAGTGCCATAAACAATATCACAAAACGGATATTATTTAAATTCTGGCTTGGCCGGTGTTAGAGTGACTGTGTTATTTGAGCAATTTCAGGGGGAGAAAAAGGGGGAGGAGGAGAAACAACTGCCATCCAAAACGAGCAAATCCTTAGAAAGAAGATGGCAAGAAAAGCTCAGGTGTCTGATGCCCTTCATCTGCCCTCCCTTCTGGGCTGACCGCGGAGCTGCCTGCTAGAGTCTGGGGAGGGAGCTGCTCCGTGGCATCTCGGTGGGGCGAGATGGCAAAGAAAGAGGCTGAATGCTTCGTATCCGTGCGCGACTTAAAAAATGGTTCAGCTCTCAGGTGAAGAGCCTCAGCTGCCCAGAGGCCTGATGGCCGCCCCCTAGCTCATGGGAAGCCCCTTTGAGTGGGAACACCGACAGGGACACCGGCAGCGCTGAGAGGATTGCATTACTAGGTTTAGAACACCTGGGATCAAAGACGCCTCTTCTGAAAAGCCTCACAGGAAATAGTGCAGCTTCCAACTCTGCGCATCTAGAGCAGCGGTCCCCAAACTTTTTGGCACCAGGGACCATTTTCATGGAGGACAATTTTTCCACGGATTGAGGGTGGGGAGAGATGGTTTGGGGATGATTCAAGCACATGACATTTATTGTGCCCTTTATTTCTATTATTATTACATTGTAATATATAATGAAATAACAAAACAACTCACTGTAGGTTGGGGACCCCTGCTCTAGAGCACTCCAGAAAGTAGTCCTCCCCACCCCCGCCTGCTCCTCATCCAAAAGGAGCAGCAGATCTATACTAACTGTAAAGACAGAGCATAATCTATTTTCTTGTTAAGTTTACACAATACTTTTTAAAAATTATGTCATTTGTTGCACACAAGAACAGTAGTGGATGCCAGAAAAAAATTTTAAAGGCTACGGTCTTTTAACAAAATAAACCTAGAAATTCTCAACAAAAATGTAACCAAAAGAAATTTCCCACTTGGAAATTAAGAAACATTCTTCTTAAAATCCAGAGCTCAAAGAGAAACTTTAGGGTGAATTTACAATTTTTGTTACCCAATCATTCATGCCAAAAAAATGTGTCCCAGAGCCTGGGCAAGGCAGAAATGGAAAATCTAGGAAAAGTAATTAATTGGGATAAACTTGAAATTAAGGAAATAACAAACAAACAGCTAGAAAGAAAGTTTTTATAAAACCTAGCCCTTTTAAAAGAAAAAAATCTGTAACTTCCTGGCAACCCTAATCAAAACAAAAAGAAAGTAAATTAAAATATGTAATACCAAGAATGGGGAAGCTCCAGAACATATAAATAAATAAAGTAGCAGTCACAGAAGAGTATATGTTCACCTCTACAAAATATAAACTGGAAATTTTAAAGAAAATTGACATTTTTATGAAAATATACATTTCTAAGATTAGCCCATTTTAAGGAAATTAATAGATTATGAAAGTCTATCACTTAAAAAGCTACGATATAGAGAAGACTTTATAGCTGAGTTCTATTAATAACTAACTCCCTAAACAGCAGCAGCGGTAGCACCAACATGATTACCTTAGCTCAGGTTGCCATAACAAAGTACGCAGACTGGGTGGCTTACATAACAGAAATTTATTTTCTCACAATTATGGAGGCTTGGCATTCAAGATGAAGGTTCTGGTAGATTCAGTTTCTGGTGAGTGTTATTTTCCTGGCCAGCTGACAGCCACCTTCCCTCCTGTGTGCTCATACAGCCTTTCCTTGATGAATGGGCAGTGGATGAAGGGGGAAAGGGAGGTCTGATGTGTCTTCTTATAAGGACACTCTCCAGATACTAATCCTATGAGATCAGGTCCCCACCTCTGTAACCTAATTTAAACTTAATTATCTCCTTATAGGTCCTATCTCCAAATGCAGTCATGTTGGGGTTAGGACTTCAACATATGAATTTCAATGGGACAAAATTCAATTCAGAGCAATAATCCTTTCATTGTTTAAAATCTCCCAAGACATAGACTAAGATATCAAAACTTGGCAAAGATATCACAGAAAACTATAGCTAGTTTCTCTTATGAAGACAGATTTAAAAATTCCTAATAAATTATAATCAAACTGAATATGTCATCATATTTTAGAAAGTCATATTTTAACTAAGTAAAGTGTACTCTACCTATTCAGCAGTAAGCAAATCTATCAATATAACTTATTGTACAACAAATTAAAGGGAAAAAAAGAAAATATGTGATTGTATCAACATACACTAAATAGTATTGAATAAAATTTAGAAGTCATTCCTAATAAAAATTCGTAGCAAAATAGGAACAGAAGAAATTGTCCAAACATGGAAAAGCCTAATTAATAATATCCAAGAAAAAGCATAGCAATAATGGTGAAATATGAAAGTCATCATGATTAAAAAACAGAAACAGTAGCTATTCCAGTAGTCACCAAACAAAAATATCTTCATTTGATAGTTTCGTAAAAAATGCAAAAAATTACTAAAAACATGTTTGAATTAATAAAACAATTTGGTGAGATGACTGACTGTAAGTTTATTAGATAGATTTTAATGCTAATAATTCCATGTCAGAAATAGGTATGCAAAAAAGAAAATTCCATTCATACAAGTAGTAAAAACTACAAAATATCATAGATTAAATTTAACTTAAAATTACTAGCTTATATGAAAAGAGCTATAAAATTTTATAAAAGGACATAAAACATAAGTAAATACAAAGACATAGCACATTTCTGGAGTGGAAGACTTTTAATATCACAACATTGCCAATTTTATCCAAACCAATATGTCACTTTCCTATAACAGTGATCAGGAGCCCAATTTTTTAACAGGAAATTTTTTCTGAAGCTTATGCAAAAAAATAAATACCTAAGAATTTCCTAGAAAAATTTGAAAGTAAATAATGAAAGGTAATTTGCTTTTCAATGTTTTACATCTGTACAAAGGTATTATAAGAGTGGTATTAACACAGGTATAGACAAATGAGTAAATACAACAAATATTAATAGTATTGGTACAAAACAAAATGTGGATTTGCAAATTAATATATATAAATGATATATTTTAATTAATAAGAAATTGCTATTTTTAATAGTGATATTAAAATATTTCCCTATCCATCAGCTAAAATAAACTTTTCTCTATAAATAGCCAGAGAGTATTTTCAGTTTTGCAGGCCATACAATCTCTTGCACAATTACTGTGCCATCGTAAGAAGAAAGCCATATGCAAACAAATGGGTGCAGCTGTGTTCCAATAAAACTTTATTTAGAAAAGAGAGCAGTGGGCCAGAGTTGGCTCGTGGGCTGGAGTTTGCCAATGCCTGAACTAGAAGAAATCTGAGTGAATTTCCTATGTCACAAAAATAAATTACAGATGGTTTAAAAATCTTATTATAAAAAATAAAAACAAAAAATAATAATTCTAACAAGATTTTAAAAAGTTTTATAAGCTCACTGTAAAGAAGTCTTCATGAATAAACCGGCAACCCAGATAACAGAAGGGAAATGACTTATATATTTGCTGCATAATTATACAAAAGTAGAGCATAAGAAACTATAAACAAAATCAAGAGACACTACAGCCTAAGAGAAAGTATTTGCAAGAGCATATGGCAAGAAAAGGATTACTATATCTAATACACAGAGTTATTGCAAACTGATAAGTAAAATTAAACTGATCCAATTGATTTATCTGTAAAGGACATAAATAAGCAGGCAATTCTCAAAAGTAGAAATTCAAAATACCCATAATCTTAAGAAAGCATGCTCTACATAAATGAAGCCAGGTCACTCCTCTGCTTCGAACCTGGCTGTTTCGGTCTGTTTGGACGGCTATGACAGAGTATCATAACAGAAATGCATTCCTCACAATGGTAGAGACTAGAGTCCAAGATGTAGGTGCCAGCATAGTTGCCTTCTAGGAGGGGCCTCTCTGGGTAGCAGACTCTGACTTCTTTTATCTTCTTTTATCTTCACATGGTAGAAAGAGGGCTAGGGAGCTCTGTGGGGTCCCTTTCAAAAGGCACTAATCCCATTCATGAGGGCTACCCTCCCAGGACCTAATCACCTCCCAAAGACTCCCCTCCTAATACCATCACAGTGGGGGTTAGGATGTCAACCTGTGAATATGGGGACACACACATTCAGTCCCTAGCATTGGCAGTGCCGCCCACTTCACTCAGAGGGGAAGGCAGAGGCCTTACAGGGCTTGCAGGCCCCTTATCTCTTGGACTTTCCCCTGCAATCTCCCTCTTGCTCCTCCCTCGCAGCCATAGTGCCTTCTTTGCTGTTCTTAGAAACACAAGGCTGTTGCAGCAGTGCGCCCTCGGCCTTGGATGCTTCCTTCAAACCTGCTCAAATGTCTTCCAAGAGGCCACTTCTGACCACTTTATGTAAAATTGAATATCCCCTTCCCCACACATGCCCCACACACACACCACACAGACACACCCACACCACACACACACTACATACATACACATACCACACATACGCCACATACCCACATACACCACACATACCTCCCACATACACACCATACACCCACACTACATAAACACACTCACAACACACACACACCACACATACCATACACATCATAAACACACACCCCATATATTAATACATACACATACACACACACTACATACTACACAAATGGACACATACACACTCCTAATCCTCCTTACCTTACTCTTTTTCTTTTTTTCCATACTATTATCATCTTCTAACTCACTACATAATTTGTTTGTTCGTTTATTTTCTCAATCTTCTGTCTCTTGACCATCCAAGAATGTAAGCTCTATGACAGCAGGAACTCATGTCTGTTGGATCACTGACGTATCCAAATTGCCAAGGACAGACCCCGCACAGATAACGTCATGCCAGTACATGTTTACTACGCGGGGCAGGGGGTGGGCAGGGGGTGGATAGTAATGTTGTTTAGTGGGTCTAACGTCTCTCACCTTGGTAGATTTCTAACAACCAAATGAACACCATTGATATGGAGTTGGAAAGACTTATGCCCAATTGGCTGTCATAAGCCAATGCAACCCCGCTCTAGCACAGCATTTGGCACATAGTAGGTGCTCAGTAAATATTTGTTGAATAAACAAATTCTAAGCCATACTAGTAATTGTGGAAATGCAAATAAAAACAAGATACAATTTTCACAAATCAAAATGGTAAATAAGTTAGAGATGGATGACTTAAGAAAAAATGACTCAGCAATCTTCCTTTTAGGAATTGATTCTATAGATACAAAAATTTCAGTACCCAAAAGGAGGTACGTAACTAAATATGTTTATTGCTGGACTGTTTGTGAGAGCAAAAAAACTGCAAATAATCTAAATATCATGTGAATAGAAAAATTGTGAATAAATTATGGTATATCCATCTTATTAAATGTTTTGCAGCCATAAAAGTAATGAATTGTACCTTTAAATATTAACCTGGAAAGCTGTTCATGATATGTTTTAAATGAAATATATAAGTTGCAGGGCAAGAAGTATAAGATCTAATTGCGTTGAACAATATTAAGAAGGTATATTTTAAATATTACGAAGGTATATTTTATTTGCAAGATTATAAAAAATACTAAAAACACTTAATTTAGAATTAAATTTGAAATAAATTTACACGAATCTTCACATTGTTTTCCTTCTATGCACTAAAACAAGTTAGAAAGCCTCTTATAATAGTCTCTGCAATACTCAGAATGCAATAGTTTGATATCTATTGAGAATTTTATCTGTAAAGTCTCTTCCTTAGCAAAAGGATCTTGTCGAGTTACCTTCAGATTATGTGTCTGCCATCCTCTTTCTCACTGTACTATTATTCTTAGACCTCTTTTCACCAAATCACCTGGGCAGCTCATGCCTTCCCAGGCTCAGGCTCCATGGTACCAAAAAGCTTCCAACAAAATGAATCTTGACTTAAGACACTGAATGCAAATTTCTCACCATTACCCCAAAATATAAGTCAAAACTATGTTTCCAAAAGCAATTGGAAAGAGGACTTTTTATTAATAATATAGACAGTGATTAATAATAACACAGCTACCATCTTGAGACCCCAAATCTATGGAACAAGGATGCCAAGGTCAAGGCTTAATGAGTTTTGTGAGTTTGAGAATTTGGTGGGTGAGGATTGAGGAGTACAAGATAAAGACATAGACCATGTTAAGAAGAATGGAGGATGCTCCGAGGGCAACAGAAACCCATAGATGAGTTTGCATAATGCATAAAATCCTATGACTTATGTTTTTAAAAGATCATTTTGGCTGCTCTGTGGAGAATCAGTTTCAAAGGAGAAAAATGGAGGCAGAAATGCCCATCAGGAAGTGGTTGCATTCACCCACCAGGAGATGATGGTGGTTCGGCTGTGCACTGATGTAGACAGATGCCAGGTATTCCACAGAGCACTTACAGTATCCAGTGACGGATTGGATGTGGGGAGAAGAAAAAGATAGAGATCAAGGATGACTCCTCCTGTCACCACATCACTCCCAATGCCCTTGGGTATTCTGACAGTCAAAGGGCTGGCAGGGAAGGAGCACCCAGTAGCAGGGATGGAGAAGGTAATGCTGTCTTTAATAAGCAATGACTGGAGAAAGTCTGGTGCTATATAAAGAAAAATGGAGAGGAAAGAGCCACAAAAGGCAAGAAAATGGTGTTTTTGTGGGGAGGGGTGGTTAACTGTGTCCAATGCTGCTGAGAGGTCACGGAAGAAAAGGCCAAAAATGGCACTGGATTTGGCCAGGAGGAAGTTAAGGCTACTCTTGGTCCAGCAGTCAGAGTAGAGTAGAGAGGCTATAGGCCGAGTGAGATAGAGAAGACAGGATGGAAGTGAGGAAGAGACCAGTGGGCATAGCAACACCTTTGGGAAGATTTGAAATAAAGGAAAACAGAGAAATGAAGCAATAGATGGAGAAGGATATTGGATCACTGAAGGGTTTATTCACAACTACATCATACTACAGCTTATTTTAATGTTAATGGAAATGATCCATAGAGAAGAAATAAAAGATGCAGGAGAGGAGAAACTGCAGGAGAAGAGCCCTCAAGTGTGGAAGAAAAGCCTTATCCAGGCCACAGGTGAAGGTATTGGCCCATGGCCTGGGTCACCCACGCCAACAGGAGAGGCATGGGCAGGCACGGCGGGAGACTGAGGGGAGGAGAGGCAGGGCTTCCCACCTGGGACTCTTCTTTTCCCATTGAAGTGTGAGGCAAGGGCTCGAGTGGAGAGTAGCAAGTGGGCAGCAAAGCCAAATGTTGAGGAATCATTTTAGGAAAAGGAGGAGCACAGTCTTGTAACAGGAACGTGTGCCTGTCTGAGATGGGAGCAATTGGACAGTTGCAATCACTCATAGAAGTGTGCCTGGCCAGCACCCCTGTGTGTGGTCGGCAGGCACATTTGGCACTCCATGCGCTGCATGAGGGAGGTGTTGTTGTCTTTATTTTACAGGCAAGAGACACAGGCTCTCACATGCCATGTAACTTACCAAGTCCACCCAGTTCACAAGTGATGAAACCGGGGTTAAATGCAAGCATGTCTGATTTCAATGCTCTTTCAATAACAAAATTATAATAATAAAAGTAACTGCCTTCTGTCTGCCACCAGAGTACTTAGAAAGGTGTAGAGATGGTAAAGGAAAGTGTTTTTAAGAATAATTCCAAAGTCATAACAAACATGCTTCAGCAGAAATGAGGGGAAAGGTATAAAGACAATCTATTGAAACTTTGGGGAATCAAGTAGCCCGTTATGTATTGATGACTCTAGAATCTTTGTTCATAGTTCATTTTTAGTAGACTGACTTATCTTAATTTCTTAGTAGAAACGAGATAAGATGATAACCACAAAAATGACCTGACAGAAAGGCATGCTATAGTAAACCTGGCAATATTTACTCAAAATGAATTCCTGTGCATCAACCAATTTATAAAGCCACTAATGATCACGGCCTTGGGTAAGAAAAACACCCAGAGTCTAGCAGCAAAGCAGTGTCAAAGAAAACAAATGTCTGCGTGCAATATCTTTAAAAGCTCTTCACCTTATAAATCAACCTGAGCAAATCAAATATGGTAATTAACATACAAAAAGTCTAAATGTGGCTCTTGAAAGAGTAATGCAAGAAAATAGCAGATTTTTTTCTACTTGAACAAGGCAAAGAAGAACAGAAATAGTGGACTGTGTGGGACAGTTGAGGATAAGACGGCAGCGTGAGGAGACGGAGCGAGGGCAACAACGTGCACATTTGTGTGTGATTGTGTGTGCACACGTGAATTACACATAACCACACATAATCGTGTGTTTACACATATTTGAAACACGTGATTTAGAGTTATAAAAGCTTATAAAAGACTTAATTAAAGTCAATTTTATAGGCACACAGTCAGATTAATTTAAACATATTTAAAAGACCACGAACATGGAACAGTGTAACTCGGGGGAAGAACACAGAGATCACCAAATGTGGGGTTCTAACAAGCTAGAAACTTGGGAATAGATAATATATTTTTAAGTTGTAATATGAAATAAGGGTTTTCTTGGGAGTAGAAACTTCACACATAAAAGATTCAAATAAGTTAAGAAATGCAGACAAGCAGCATGCAGTAGAGACTAACCCAGGGAGATGACAGATGTATAAATGCATAAACTTACAAATCTTCTGAGTGAATAGTTTTGATGAGTCCAGACCATTTGTTATATAAATAATCTTAGATATACTGTGAATACACCATTTAAGCTATGGCAAGAATAATAGTAAAGTAGCCATGATTCATCCAGTTCCTACTCTGTGAGCCCTCTCAGGCTCTTTATAATATCCTGACTCATGTAATGAAGGCAACCGTGTTAGCCCCATTTAACAGAGGAAACAGGCTCAGAGAACTTGAGCTGAAGCTGTTGCTGGAGTCAGAGATCTAGAAAGTGGTGAGATGAGATTAAACACTTGCCAAACTCATGATTATTTCCACTGTCCCTCTCTGGCACCCCTGAGTCCACAGCAAAAGCCATGCCAAAGGGCAGATGGCAAGGAAGCGGATTCAGTCATCCCTGGTCATCTCTGACACTGCCAGGCCTGGTCTACTGCCCTCTCCTTGACCCCTCACTGACACAAAGCCTCCACGTGCTCTGTCCTCCCTTTTCAGGGATTAGGACTGATTAGAAGAGTGAAAGCCCCCAAAACAGAGTCCATCCAGCTTTGCACCTCTCCTCCCCACCCTGCACTCTAAGCCTACCCCTGGTTCCACCCAGCTTCCTAGCACCCTGTGGGCTTCATTTTATCTATGTTACATCTGTGTGTGTATGTGTGTGTACTCATGTATACCTATGCATGTGTTTGTGTGCATACTACATGTATACTTGTGTTTATGTGTGCTTGTATGTGTCTGTGCATACTTGTGTATGTGGGTCCATGTGTGTGCACATGTGTGTGCATGGTGAGGGATGAGGAGCAGGAGAGACAGTGCTGATCAGTGGAAAAGTCCTCTTACATTTAGAAGGGCCCAGGTTTGAATCTGTGCTCCATTGTCTACTACTAACCTCCTGGACGGCTTCTGGATCCTTTACTCCAGTGGGTCCTAAGTGGGTCCTAGTGGGGCCAATTTTGGCCCAATGGGAGACTTGGCATTTTCTGGAGATGATTTTTGTTGTTGCAACTGGGAAGGATGCTACTCACACCAGGGTAAAGCCCAGGATGCTGCTCAGCATTCCATAACATAAAGAACAGCTGTGCACAGCAAAGAAGTGTCCTTCCCAGATGTCAATCATGCCAAGTTTGGGAGACCCTGCTTTACTCTCCTCGGTCCTGAGAAGCGAAGGCATCCACAAGCTTCTTTCCTCCCACTCCACTCTCTGGTTGGCCATCTCTTCTAGTCTCAGGGCTTCAGCTGACTCCTATAAGGTTAAGTTTCATGAAGTGTAGCTTAGCCAAATCATCTTCATTATGAAAAATTAGTGTGAAATCCAAACATTTCAGCTTGGTATTCAGGTCTGCAAGGTTTTTTTTGCAGTGTACTTTTCCAATCTTATTTTCTATGACTTCTCCTCCTGTATGCTATGATAAGAACATTGAAAAAACTCACTGTTCTCCTTGTCCAATCCCTGCCTTCCAACCTCTGCGCTTTTCCTCCTCCTACTGACCTCCCACAAAGACTCTTCCTTTTTGCTACACACTTGAATCCCCACATTCTGCAAGTTCCCCTGAACCCCAACCTGATTCCCTCCCTTAGAAGCACACCTGTGGCACTCCACCTGAGCCCTGCCACATTGGTCACTGGTGTCGCCCTTGCATTGAGCTATCTATCCTGCATGTGTGCCACCAGACTTACAGCTCTTGATTGAAAGATCCAAGAATGCTCTCATTTTATTGCATGATAGGAAGTGATAAATTATTATTGAATAAAGGAATGAAGTTAATGTGAAATAGTTTTTAGAATAAAACAGGTGTATGAATACATTCCTGAGTTCCTGGCACAAAGTACTTAATAAATATTCATTGACTATATGCATAAATTAATTGATCAATTGAATGAATTGATCAATTGCTTAAGAACACCCTCTACAACTCATTTGATGATTTAGTTAAGGCACACTATATATCAACTTCACAAAATAATTCCATATTACTTCTTTGAGTTTGAGTACACAAAATGCAAGTTGACTATCTGTTGGGAAAGTCCACATGCTATGAGACACCTGCTCATGTCATGGGTACAAGACTCCCTCTTGGAAAGCATCCAGAGCACATTATTTTACACCATTAAATTTCTTTGAACTTCTCAGTAAACTTTGCCCATATAATCCTAAGAGGGTCCAAAAGAGAAGCCTCTATTGTGAAAGAGGTGAATGCTATTTGCCAAGCTTCACTCAGGAGATGGCTTTAATTTAGAGACAAATCAAGTAAGGATGTGATTTACAGCTGCTGTGAGTGAATTCTCAGGACTCTAAAAAGAGCACTACTTACTCACTTACCTAGTCTGTAATTCCCTGTCCTGAGTTTTCAGTGGGATACCTCCTGAGAATGATGATAAAATTCCCAGTGGTGATGAAATTCATCACAACAGGTCTTCAACCAAGCAGGGTCAAATCTGGGGAGAAATGTCCAGTGGGCTAGATCTGGTTGGAACCTTGACCTTTTCCTACCTTCTAGTACACACTGCATGTGCTTCAGCCATGCCCACCTTCATCCTGTTCTCTACTCAAATTTTAACATGCCCTTCTCTAGGTGATTTGGGCTCCGACATGATCCCATCCATAATAACATACCGCTAAAACTCAAAATTTTACCAGGCCGCAATTTCTTCTAAACTTGGAAGACACATTTACACTAAGACGTAAGTGATAGCCTTGGAACCCATCCACAGTGTTGCTTTGTTTAAAAAAAACTCTTTCACCTACAAAAATGTGTTTTGTCTGAATTTCAGTAAAGAACTCCAGGTGGCCTTAAAGGAGATATTTTGGGAAAGGCGGCTCTCAGCATTCCTTCAAACTCTGGTGCCAGAACCTACCATACTAAAGTCATGAACCTCAAAATGACTTAATCAGTGTGTTAGTGAACCCTCTCATATATTCTCCCCATTCCTGCCAAAGTGAGCATCCCCAAATGCAAATCTCTCTGTCATCCCACCATTCAAAACTCCATCCAGAGCTCACTGTGTGATGAAAGTTCAGACTCTTCATTATAGTGATAAAGGCTCTTCCTTATAGGGTCCCCACCACTGCCCCCTCAAATCTGTTCTGATGTCCAACTTCAACACACCAGGCAAATTCTTAGCTCCAGGATGTTGCACAAGCTGTGGACTATGCTGGCCATGGGGCCCACCCAGCCCCTCCAGAGCCAGCAACTCTCACTTGTCCTCAAGGCCCAGCCTAAGCATCACTAGCCTTGTGCCTGACCTGACAGTCACCACTTGTCACAGTCCATTCAGGTTGCTATAACAAAATACCATGGACTGGGTACTTCATAAACGATAGAAATCTATTCCTCACAGTTCTCGAGGCTGTAAGTCCAAGATCAAAGTGACAGCAGATTCGGTTACTGGCGAGGGCCTGCTTCCTCATAAATAGCCCTTTCTGGCCATGTCCTCACATGGTGGAAGGGGCAAGGGAGCTCTCTTGGGTCTCTTTTATAAGGGCACTAATCCCGTTCATGAGGGCTTTGCCCCCATGACCTAATCATCTCCTAAAGGCCCTACCTGCTAACACCATCACCTTGGGGTGAAGATTCCAACATATAAACTTTTGGGAACATGAACATTCAGACCATAGGACCACTGATGTCCTTCCTCTGGGCTCTGCCCTTCCCTTTTTGAAGCACCCTTACACCTGGGCTGCGAGCTCTTTGAGTTCCAGGTAAGTCTTACAGTGTGTCTCCATATCTGCCTAGCACAATGTTTGTTGCATGAATAAATATTGCATGACTGAAGGAATGTATCAACCAATCTATCAATTATTAAACAAAAGATTATCAAAATGAGCGAACTAGCTCAAACTGGCATTAGACCCCAGTTTTTAAATAACAAAACTCGGGAAACAACGTATCATAGATTTTGAAAGAACCTGAAGTAAAACAGAACTATGTGTGGTCCTGGTTTGTATATAAATGAAACATGTTTCCTTCATGGTATAGCCTAGTGGTTAATGCCCAAGAATTTGGAAACACGTATGTTCAAGTCCCAACTCTGAATTTACACAAGTTGCTTTAGGCAGTTGAGGTACTGACTGTAAGTATTTTAAAGAATTTTGTATGTGATGCTGAGGATGAGTTTGGGGTGTAGGTTATGTATAAGGTTGGAAAGAAGACAGAGTTTGGGGGAGAAGAGACAGGAAAGAGAACTCCAGAGAAAAGCATTGCTATGGAATGAGCATGTCATGGTTATATGCAGCTAAAACTCTTGGATGGTCTTGTAAAATCATTAAATTCTAATTAATACTGGATTAAGTTCGCCACGGTGTGATGCACCCAAATGTGTTTCTTCTCAGATCAGAAATGCCCAGTCCCCTCCTGCTGGCCTCACAGATGTTTGTCAACTCTGCCTGGATTCTTGTTTGGGATGTGAATTTGTAAAGCTTCCAAGTCGTAGACAACAAGTGTTGAAAGCTCACCACCTGAATGCTGCCTCAGAGATAAACCAAGTTGTTAGGTTCCTTGATGGTCTGGCACGCAGGGATGGGATAATGATCCCCAACCCTCTCTGGAAGGAGAAATGCTGTGGTTAAGGTTTGAGTTGACGGCTGGGCACAGGCTGACTGTTTTTCTGCTTGTGAATGCTCTAGAAAGCATCTTTAAGTCAATACTAATTGTTTTCCAAGCTAAAGTTTACCAAACACATTTTTAAATAAATTATCTTATTTGATTCTTACAACAGTTTTGAAAGTTAAAAGTCCCACGATACACTGTCTGCAAGCTGGAGAACCAGGAAAGCCAGCTGTACAATCCAGCCCGAGGCCAAAGGCCTGAGACCAGGGAGCCGGTGGTGTAGCTCCCACGCTGACTCCAAAGGCCTGAGAAGGGTGTGGGGAGGGAGGGTCACTGGTACAAGTTCTCTAAGGTCCAGAGTCTGAAAACCCAAGAACCAGGAGCTCCGATGTCTGAGGGCAGGAGGAGATGGATGTCCCAGCTCAAGAAGAGAAGAGAATTCACCCTTCCATCTTTCTGTTCTCTCTGGGCCCTCGATGGGGTAAATGATGCCCACCCTCGCTGGTGAGGGCAGATCTTCTTTACTCAGTCTACTGATTCTAATGCTAATCTCTTCCAAAAACAGCCTCGCAGACGCACATGAAGAAATAATGCTTACCAGCTATGCGGCGTCTCTGAGACCAGTCAAGGCAACAAGTAAAATAACCCGTCACGCCATCCTCCTCGTTCTGTGCCACTTCCAGCTCCCCTGTCAGTCCAGTCAACATTCCCAGGCCTCTTCCAGACCCCGTCACCGGCCTTTGTGGGCCCTGCTGTCCTCATCCTCGGGCCTCTCCTTGCAGCACACGGTCCTTTCACCATCACTGCCCTGCAAGAAGCGATTCCCCTGGTCCACAGGAAGGACTCCAACTCCCAACTGCCATTTCTTGTTTCCTCGTGTTCTGCCAGCTCGAGGATATGATGTCCTTGAGACTCATGGCTGTGTTCTGTGCTCTGTTGAACACCCAGCACTTGGAAAAGTGCCTTGCACAAAGTAAATATTGAAGAACATTGGTTGAACGAAAGAATGAATCTGGCTAGCAAGTTCTACACTGAATAATTAAGTAATTCCCATTACCTATTTTACATGCAAATTTCCAGTATTACAAAAAAATATCACAAGTCAAGTCTGAGCCCCTCATAAAGTTGCATTATCTGGTATTTGGAATTTTTTGTTTTAATTCCTTGCTGCCCATCTCACGGAAGATTTTCTAACCTTCTCGACTTTCCCTGGGCATCCACACTCCCACTGTCCCAGCATCCTCAGGAAATGAACGGACTTGCCACTTTACTAGCACTGAGGACACCCCATTGGAGCTTTCTCCTCTTATATCAATCTTCCCTTAGAGTCCTGGTCCTTGTTCACTCTCTTGGAAAATCCAAACTATACTGGTAAAGTTGTTCTCTTCCCACCCCACCTCCATCCCTGTGCCCCTCATCCGGGTCGCTGTTCTGCCAGTGTGCCCCCTCTTGACCTCGCGTAGTGCCTACGTTTTCCTATCTGGTCTTCCATGCCTCCACACATGTTTTAGGCAAAGAGGCATCTCCACTACAACCCGTGGCCAATCCTGTCCTTGTGCACACCTGTCTCTTTTGCCAGCTCCCCATTGCTCCACTTTTTCCTTTGCATCCCTTGGGCTCCTTACCACGGTCTACAAACGTGCTTCTTCAGCCCTGTTTTCCCCCTAGTTTAACTTTCACTCGCTCTCTTTCATCAGCGTTTTCTCTCTTTGACAGGTCTAACCTCTACCGTGGAAGGTATCCTCTTTCCTCCTAGACCCTAACTCCCATCCCTTCCCACCTCATCATGGTGTTACTTGGTCAGGTTCTTTCCTCTCCACCTCTCTCAAATTCCAGCCTTTTCCAGTCTACCTGCAAGAGTATCTCATGACACATAACACCTCCAACAGCACATTCATTCCTCAAGAACTTTTTCATGTCATATTCTCCCCACCCACAGCTCTCCTGAAACTACTTCCCAAAATATGTATCAAAAAGAGATGTGCAAGTCCTAGATCACCTGAGCTTCTCATAACCCTGCCAGGTCTTACCGCCCTCTCCTGGGTCAGTTCACCTGCAGCCCACCCTAACCTCCACTGCCAGTTCAGCTTTCTCATGTGCATTTCTTGGTGCATCATTGTCAGTTTACAAACTATGATCACTCCCCGGAGCCCACTGTATTAACACTTTCTAACTTGAATCTTAGAATCCTCCAAAGCACCCTTTCTGATTTACTGCTTTTGTACCCAGAAAACTATGGTATTAGTTCTAAATGATGAATGAATCTCATTTATACATAAGTGTTTATTTTTTGTAGAGTATCACCAACATGGATTTTCAACTTTTTGTCAAGAATCTCTCGTAATACACTCAATAGAAAGTCCTGCGAAGACTGTAGCTAAGATATGCAGAGAGAGACTCCAGGGCCTGTGCAGATGTGGGATATATTTAGACCTGCACAAACATGCTCTCAGCGGAAGTGCCACCTTCATTAGTGCGTCTTTCTCATCTCTAAGTGGTACAAGTGTCTCTCAGTTGGAGATGCCATCTTGCTGCCACTGCTGATAGCCGGCTGCTCCTCCCACGGAGACAGGAACTCAGGGAACAAAGTTCAACACCTGGATGCAGGAAAAAAGCAGCTAATTATTTTGAGCATCTCTTCTCTACCTTGCCTTTCTTTTATTAATGCTGAAGTTTAGTCATTGCTGGTTTGCTAATCTCCGGCTTGATTATAAACACAATTATCAAGGTCTAGTTCCACATCAACTAGATCTACTCAACATTTCAAGTATGTTGACACCTTACTCTACTTATTCACTTACAAAGGGAATAAAAAAGGTGTTTTGATGTAGTACAGTGGCATAGTTTGCAAAAATGCTGCTCTTAAATAAAAGACAAAAAGTTTCAAGGAATGTTAATGTTTCTTATTCTCCAATGAAATAATGTACGTATGATATAATGATGTTCGACATCAATGAAGGACAATTTGAATATCAAAAATTATGGTGGGGTCAAAAAGTCTGCTTTTCAACCCTGACTGCAAAAGTGTTATGCACAATTTTCAGTAATTTTTTTACAGGCATTCTTCGCTTCATCCTTTACCTTGCTGGTGGGAATGCAGATAGAATGACGAGAGTTCAAGCACTCAAAGTATTTTTTAAAAGTTTTTAGTGCATTGAAGATTATTTCAAGTGATCCTCAAAGTATTAAGTACCTAAAAACATCAGGTACAATAAATTTATTAATTAATTTGGCACCAATTATATCCTCAGTACTACGTTAAACCAAAGACTACTGGGGATGGGGTCTTTAAAAGGAACCTTGCCAACATTAGAGATGATCCTAACTTGCTGGCAGGACCAAGCACATAATCAAATGCTTTTTCCAGGAACAAAACTATTGACCACATTCTCTTTCATGCTGTGCCCTTTTTACATGAATGTAAATTTTGTCCAATCAAATGGTTGCTTGAGTTCTGGTCATTACTTCTGCATTCCTGCCATCCGAAAAGATAGAAGAAAGAATTGCTTTTATCTCTTAGTCAGAACCTTATCACATTTGCACACTTAACTGCAAGGAAGGATGAGAAACTCAGTCTTTACTCTAGACAGCCATGTGGCCAGTTTAAAAAGAGGAGAGGTCTATTACTAAGAAGAAGAGAAAAAGTATATGAGCAAGTATATGAGCAAGTAGTAGTCCATCACAATTTCTATTAAAAACTATGCTTGGCCAGGCGTGGTGCCTCACTCCTGCAATCCTAACACTCTGAGAGGCCAAGGTGGGAGGATCTCTTGAGCCCAGGAGTTTGAGACCAGCCTGAGCAAGAGTGAGACCCTGTCTCTACTAAAAATAGAAAAATTAGTCAGCATGCTGGTGCACTCCTGTAGTCCCAGATACTCGGGAGGCTGAGGCAGGAGGATCACTTGAGCCCAGGAGTTTGAGGTTGCAGTAAGCTAGGCTGATGCCACAGCACTCTAGCCTGGGTGACAGAGCAAGGCTCTGTCTTCTTTTTTTCATGGCAGTCACCTGCCTATTCTATAGTTTCATCTTATATCTGAAGAAAGGAGTGGCAATAGCTTATGAGAGTCACAAGGAAATCAAGTTCCCTGGGTCACCCTCCCTGCTCCATGTTGAAGGGGTAGTGATGGGGGGGATAGTGTGGGGATAGCATGGCTGTCAAAGGAGCACAATCTTTCAGTGAATGAGGATAGACAGGCGGTGTACAGCCAGCAAATCACACAGTGTTCACCCCACCCCAAACTCAATGTGCATGCTTAGGTTGGAACAGAGGTTAAATAGTCTTATTAACTAGGAAAGATGTTTTTGAAGCTCTTACATAGCTACTTTTTATATTACTAGTCTTTATTGCATGAACATAATCCATTTCTATTTCTGCCTTTCTTTGGTCCCTGTGTCTTCCTTTTTCAGATATTGTATGTGTGAAAAAGGAAAACAAAACATGTGGTCATCTCCAAATCTGATACTTTATAATAGAAACACACATACACATGTACAATATACATACACATAATGCATAGATACATACACAACACACCATACACATGCACACATACGCCACACACATATGCATACATACTATGCACAAGCACATGCAGACTCACACATGTACACATCCACACACATGCACAGGAACACATACCATGCACATGCACACATGCATGCAAAGATATACACATATGCATATACCATACACATGAACATATACCACAGACGTGCATATGCACACATACATGCATGCACACATGCATAGGAACATATGCACATGCACATATATGTACCCCCACACACACATACATGCTTACTATACTTCAGAAGTCAAAAAGCCCCTTAAGAATATTATTACCGCCACTAGTATTACCGGTAGAGTTTTATATTTGCTAGTATATTCCAAATAACATTTAACTTATTTTTCTACAAACGTATTCCTGAGGGTCTGAGGATGGAAATGAATGCATGTGTGTCATGTTTTGCTTGTGTGCTAAGTAAATGGAAGCTGGAGAAAGGAACACATGGAGAGAAAGGTGGGAGGTGGCATGATTGGAGCCAGGGCCGCAATCGTCTGACCCACCTCTGCCACTGATTTGCTGGGCACTTTCCATTTCCAGACCTCAGTTTCCTCATTTATAAAAAGTGAAGACTGGATAAAACTGTAAAGTCACTGTTGCAGACTGAATTGTGCCCTCCTCTCACAAATTCATATGTGGAAGCCCTAATCTCCAATGTACCTATATTTGAAAATAGGGCCTTTAAAGAGGTAATCAAGATAAGACGAGGTTATAATGGTGGGTCCCTAGTCCAGTAGGTCTGGTGTCCTCATAAGAAGGACACTAGGATTGTGCGTGCACAGAGGAAAGGCAATGGGAGGACACAGTGAGAAGGTGGCCATCTGCAAGACAAGGAGAGAGGCCTCAGGAGAAACCAAACCTTTAAAACCTTGATCTTGGACTTCCAGCCTCCAGAGTTCCCTATAAATATGCACGACTATTATGTACCCATAATAATTAAAAATAAAAAATTTAAAAATATATTTTAATAAATACTCAATAGCCTGTGGGTGGGGGGAGGAGGGCTGAGGGGAAGGTTGTTACTCCAAATGGATGAGAAATTATTAACCTAATCAAGCATCTGCTTAAAGTTATTTGAAATAACTCCCTTGGACTCAGCGATTATGGCTTTATTTTTGCCATATTCTTATCACATTTATTATTTAATGTGTCATTTCTCTGTTTCTAGGCAGCTCACCAACCTGGATATCTGGGCTTTATCCAATTACCTAAATTTATATCACTGGCTGGAGATGGTTTCATTATTCCAACACTGAGATTCCCAAAGATGACCCTAGAGGGGCGTGAGTCACCTATTTGGAACAAAACTGATATCTACAATAACAAGAAGACATTTGTCAAAGTTATGGCCATCTCGTGTCGGTACTTGTTTACAATACATGACTCTCATTTGCTTCTTGAACCACTTTCACTCTCAATCTGGGAACTTAAATGTTTTCCCCAACATTTGGCCAACTCATTGGTCCCCTACTTGGCTTAACCCAGCAACCGCGATTTCTGTCTTCTCTGCTGAACATGCATTACTGGCCCCACTGCCAACAGACAAGGCTGCACCTCTAGCTTTGGACAAAACAATCCACCCAACTACATACTCCATGGTCAATCCTACATAGTCATAGGTCGAATCACATTTCTGCTCATGCTAGTCATATACGATATAGATCGATTGTTGGTGTTGACTTCTATTCCTAAACAATCACAATACTCTATATCCAGCTCAGACAAAAAACTTGCACCAGTAGAACAGCATCCCTTAAAGGCAGTTAGATGGCAAAAGGGGCATGTTGTCTTCTCATGCTCCCTCAGGTCCTGACGCCTCCTTGGCTGGATTCCAGAGTACCTGCTAATCTGCATGGCTGAAATAAGGTGATCCATTTAGTGAGGCAATGAAGTTGAGAATTAGATTATAATAATTAACTTTTTGGAAAATAATTATTTAACTTTAGTTCAAATTTATTCGTCACCAGGGAGTAGCTGGTTCCTGATTGCAATCTCAAAATATTGCTTGGGATAAATACAGGCAATAGAATCTATTTTTTTCTCTAGTTTTATCACAGTTCTAGTATTGGATGAGTTAACAAGATCTCAGAATTAATTACAGTCTCACAAACACAGCATGCAACTTCACTCTTCAGTGACCACTTTCTTATCTGGAGAAAGGGATCCAACTGCCATAATGATCTAGTAATTGCAATATTTTGCTGATATGGAAGGAAGGCAAATTACTCTAATAGGAATTTACTGAGTCTCTGGAAGTTTGGCTGCATAACAGTACAGGTGTCTTCTAAGTATGAGTATTGGCAATGACAGGATGCTATTCTTTTCAGACTGCAAAAATATTTCAAAATAAATTATAATGATTGACATGTTCTTGAGTTTGCAAAGTTTCTTAATTCTTCATATCTCTTTCCACTTCTTCTAGTTTGTGTCTTCCTATTTTCAGCCTCTCTCATATCATTTAAATTCTTTTTTCTGTCTCCCAAAAAAAGGATTTAAAATCTTCCCAAATGATACAAAATTACCTATGCAGTGTATTCATAGCAATGTAAAAATAGAAAAAGTGGTTAGAAAAAAATAAAGAAAATAAGCATTTTTATAATGCGTTATGGGTAGGGTTTATTCTTCTTAGTTTTTAAAATTATCTATAATTAGTAAGCATCACTTTTGTGAAAATAATAATAATATGATGATGATAAAACCTAATAACAGAGTGGAAGAAGCATGAGCTCCGGCATCATATACGTCTGAATTAAATTCTTTCCATGAGACGGTGGACAAGTCTCATAACCTGTCTAAGGTGTTGTTATTACCTTACATCAAATTTGTTATACAATACCTTCTTTCTAGAACCTTTGTGAGAATTAAATAAAATAACCTCTATAAAGTTCTTTACGTGGTACATATTACTTTCCTATTCTTCTCCTATTACTTTTCCTATTCCTTTTTCATAATGGGAAAAGAGATTTCACTGAACACTAAGCTAAAAACACCTTTCTGAATCAAAAATGTAATGTCTTTGTCTCTGAATGAGCATACAGTCAGAAAGTTAGATAACAAATTGCAAATGTCTTCCACACTGATTGCGTCAGCCCAAACAATCACGACAGTCACAAAGTACGTGGCCGCAAAGTCAGAGGCGGACAGGTGTTGGTGTCACTGGCTTCCGTCACGAGCAAGGTTTCAGCTTTTCCTGCCTGGATACAGGGTAACCGTTAGATACTTCAGTGGTGTGTCCAGTTTCTCAAAAACCTGTGAAAATAAAATACCTTAAGATGAATAAAGGACATGTTTATAGAATATTTGCCATAAAACTAAGTAACGGAAGAATCCAAAATTCTTTTGTTTGTACGATCTGGCTTGGAAGACCATCTCTCTGATTCTGTAAAAGGGGAGCTTTCTTTGATGCTATTCACGTGTTATAATGATTCTCAAGAAACTTGGGATATTTCAACCAAAATTGTTTTCATTGTTTTGAGAGAGGCCAGAAACAGTAATTGTAAGAGACTCCATTATGAGGTTCAAGATTTCTGTTGAGTAAAGTGGTTTGTGCAACAACTTCCAAAACTAGAAAAAGTATCTTTTGACCAGAAATGAGTTTATTTAACAAACATAATCTGAGTACACCCCGCATGGCAAGACCTTACAATACGAAATGAATGCCACCCCAATAGCCAATCCCTAACAAATCCCATCTGTTTTACTTTCAAAGTGCACCCTTGTTTTTCATCTCCACTGCTCTACCCTTGGTCTAAACCTCTATCTTCTCTCATTTAGACAGATGACAACAGCCTTCAGCCTGGTTTTCTTGTAATTGCTTCCCAAGCCTAATTGGTCATTCTGTCTTCATGAGCCACACCCTCTGGGACACCACCCAAGCTCTTCCCAACTTTGCTTCTGGTTTTTCCCTGTGGTCTCATCTCTCACCATTCTTAGTCCTACAATTCTGCTGAACCTCAACTGTAGGCATTAATGCGGAAAAAAAATCTCAAATGTGTAAAAGAATTTAAAGAGGTTTATTCTGAGCCAATGTGTGTGACCATAGCCTGGGCAGCCATGCCCAAGAAGTCTTGAGCAAGTAGTCCCAAGATGGTTGGGTTACAGTTTGGTTTCATACAATTTAAGAAGACAGAAATTGCAGGTTAAATCATAAATCAATAAATCATAAATCAGTACATTGGTTTGTACATTGGTTTGGCTCAAAAAGGCAGGACATCTTGAAGTGGGGTTATAAGTGATTTCAAAGGTTCTTTGATTCGTAATTGCTAAAGCTTTGTCAAAGGCTTGCAATGTTTTAAGATAAGGAAGTCTGTTAATCAGAGACAAGCTACAGTATGTTGACTCAAGTGATCTATTAAGTATATTGATGACTTGCAGGTGACTTAACTTTTGCTTTGCATGGTCTTAGGTTAATAATGTAATATCTTATTGTCCAAGGCATGTCCAACCTCCCTTCCTTTCATGGCCATGAACTCAGTTTTAAGGTTTTCCTGGGGTACCTTTGGCCAAGAGGGGGTCCATTCAGTTGGTGGAGTACTTAGGATTTTATTTTAGTTCACGGCGTTCAGGGAACACACTGTGCGGTGCTGTTCATACCCTCTCTGCTCAAGGTTTTTTTTCGGTGTGGCCTTGGCCAATTCTTTGCTTGGATAATTCTTTTTCATTACTCTAAGACTCACTGTATTAATGACGCCTTTTTATTTTCTGTATTCCGATGCTTTGACACATGAGGCCTTGCTGACCTTGGAGGAACTGCCCCTCCCAGGGATTGCCAATTCCTAAAGGAAGTAAAGAACTCCACCGCAAGGGTGCCTTTCACATGCAAACCACCAATCCAGAACCCACACCCCAGCACCTCTTCTATGGGTCTGCCACACTTAGGGCCACCTAATCACCCAAGGGCCAGATCCTAGACAAATAGGGATAGCGACTATACCCCAAGAGCCTGCTGAAATTATTCAAACTAGCCAACCCTAAACCTGTTAGTCTCACTTCACCTGTTCCCTCCCACAGAAACCGTAATAAAGGCTTTGCCCCCATTTTCTTCTTAGTGCCTCTGCTTCCTGACCAAGCCTCGAGCTCCCCACGTGGGTCTGCACGGCATGACAGGCTTCCTCCTCTGAAACTGGGAGCAGCAAACTATCTTTTCAATGACAATTGTCTTCTGACCTGTTGGCTTCACTATACTCGAATAATAATAAAATATATGCATTAAAACACTCACCTCCATAATCTCCTCTGGGAAATCCACCCAAGTCCCTTTTCTCCCAGACTAAATATGACACAGCCTATCTCATCTATACTCCCACTGGCCCCAGAGGTACCATCGTGAGAGCTCTGACCACACCACACTGACATGGACGATAATGCATTAGCTTTTCCCACCAAGCTGTGTGACCAGAAGTACATCTTGTGCATATACTTACTGCCAAAGCCTAAAATAAAACCTACGCCTAGGGTATGGCAGACTCACCATACATGTTTGTTGAATTTAACAGAATTGGAAAATGATCCCTGCTCTCGAAAACATCGACTTGGAGAAAGACACAGAGTAGCAACCAGGTTGTTTCAGTGCAGCACAGTAAATACTACGATAGACATAAGCACAGGCTGCTTGGAGAGCTCAGAGGATGCACAAGGGACCCTTTACCTGTGACAGCTTAAAAGGCTTCATTTTAGTTTGACTTTTGGCATCAAAAGCTAGGGGTACTCCTGCTTTCAACAGAGCTTGTGAATTATTCCAAAGTACCAATAGAATGAAAAATAATAGCCTTAAAGTCAGTTAATTTGAAGCTCGGGACTATTGGACTAGATGACCTGGCATGTTTAAGAAGGAGGAAGAAATTATTGCATCAATTCAATTAGCTGTCTTAGGTTCCACCTTCTTAATGCCTCTGCACTGTGCCCTGTCTCCATTCCCTCTGCTGTTGCTCTGTCATGGCTCACGATGGCCACATGCCTTCCTGAAGGAGGAAGGAACCAGAAGCGATTAGGCAGCAGAATTAAAGTCCCAACTCAGCTATCCCTCTCCTACCTTTGACAAGTTATTTAATCTCCCCCCACATTTGCCTCTCTTTAATAAGCTATCGTTAATACTAACTGCCACTCAAGATTCCAGTAAGGACTAAATTAGCTAGTCCGTATGTCTGGCACGTATTAAGAGCTCAGGGAATGTTAACAAGAATACTCTTGCACTATCCTCCCCACTTGTCTCATCTCCAATTGTACACGTGCCATCAGATCTTTCCTCTCCATGGACACCTGTCTAACATGTAAGTCTTACCATGTTTCTATCCTCCCTTGAAATCTTCTCCTAGAGTTTATAAAATGAAGTTTAAATTCCTTAAAAAGACATTAGAGACCCCCCATGATCAGCCCCTGCTAATCTCTGCAGCTCTCATTGCAGTCCTCCAGCCCATCTGAGCTTCCACTAGACACTCCTGAAAACACCAGGCTTTTCCAAAGCTCCATCAGTGCACCCTGGTTCAGCTGTTACCCTGACGTAGAGGGCCCTTGCTGCCACTCTATCCCTACTCCAGCAGAAAACAGCGACTTCTCTCCTTTATGTTCTACCTCTCTCTGTGATAGCACTCTTGCCACTTACCGGAATTGACTGATGTATGTGTGTGTCTTCCACTAACAAACTGTGAGCTTACTCAGGACTGGGGCCATGTGTCATCTTCATATTGCCAGGGCCTGAAATGGTGCCTGAAATATAGTAGTAGCTCACTAAGTTCTCAGAGAAACATGAATGAATTGGTTGAGTAAAGTCAATCAGTCAAAATACCCCAATTTATTTTCTCTTCAATCTACTAGCTCCTTCTGGAAATTTAGCAAAAATAAATAGCGTGTACCATTATCAGGTCTGGGCCCATATGAAGAGAGAACATACCAGACTGAAACATCAAGTGGGCTTGATTCAGCATGTTCCATGTATGTGCCAGAGCTTCACCCTGCTGACCCCCCCTTCTCCCCATCCCCACCCTCTGGCCCTCCCCCATGGCTACACACAGAATGACAGCATAGATGATGGGATTCAACAAATCTTTGGTTGGACTAATCTTTCCACAGTGCATAAGCACAGGAAAAACAAAAAAGCTTAAGTCGACTGGTCTCCATCTTCAGGACCTATTTAATTAAATATTTGGTAAATATCATAGGGATATGGCCAGTCTATTGCCTCTTTCATCTTATTTCAACACTACCCACCCCAACTTCTTATCAAAGTTTGACAAACTGACTCACTGACATATGAGTTTTAAAGAAATATTCAAAGTCTGTGATTTCATAATTCACTCTACTCCCCAAATACATAGTCCTTATGTCTTACTAGCATGTTAATACTACATTACAACTTTCCATAAAAATTGTAAATGATGGTAAACTATGACACCAATTCTGGGCACAGCAAAGACAAAAGTCTGGATGGAGCCATGGAGTGCTTCAAGAAAGTAACCCTAAACCAAGGAGAAAATACTTGGTTTAATTGGATTGTCATCAGTTCTTTAATGCTGTATTAAAATCAGTATTTTAATTCTGAGCTGCTTCTAATAGCACGTGTGCAATGGGATTTCTCATTCTCATTATGATATTATTTATTTTAGAAAAGTCTATAACCAATATTATAGGTACGCAAATTTATGTTTTCAATGCCTTTAATCCTCTTAGATAAAGTACTTACTGGAATATCTTTCCAATAAAATCCTTCACTAAAAGTAACTTTCCATATAATCTCATTGAAATTGATTTTTCTGGGGGAAAAAAACTTGAAAAAAAGTCACAACTTCAGTTTATGAATAAATTATTAGGATGATTACTTTTATTTGTCATCTAAATATATTATGCAACAAACTATGAATACTTAAAACAATATAGGAACTTTGATGGAAGTATATGGAGTTTAATGACTCTGATAGCTTGGCTGGGATTGGAGAGATGCTAGGAAGCCTATTTCCCTAATTAAAGTCATTGATGCCCTTTGGTGTTGCTAAATATTTATAGATATGAGGCTGTTTATCACAGATGCTTCTTAGTTTGTTTAGGGTTTTTGTGTGTTTTTCCCCATAATATAATCCACATGATAATATAATGGCCGGCCAAGCCCCGTATCCCATTGTGATGTTTTCTTCAGTCTTTGCCATTTGACTCAGCCCCAAACTCTGAGAAAGATTTTGTCCTTTCTTCAGGAAGGACTTAAAATAGCTGGGTTCCTTAATCGAGGTCACTCAGTACCGGGGCAACCTGGTGGTGAGTTTTGCTCTGACATTGTGTGCATTGCTTAAAATCTGACTTCTGTCACATGGGAGACAAGAGAAAGCACCTGACAAACTTCTAGCTACAGGGTACATAATGGATCCCAGGTGCTGTGCTCAGAAACCCATCACCACGTTTATGCCAAGACTATCCTTCCCACGGGCTGCTACAAGACTAGTCCTCACACAAGAGTGGATATCATTATTCCCAGTCTATAGATGAGAACACTGAGGCTTATACCATTTAAATAACCTATCAAAGGAAATGAAGCAATTGGAAGAACTGCTAATGCTCTCATTAGAATTTTTAAATGTGTGTTATTCCCACCCACAGTGGTGTTCATGGCTCCAGAGTCCCTGCCTAATCAGCAACCTGCAAGGACTGCTTCCCCAGCAACTCAGGATTTTATCTTGTCCAGCTCATACCCAAGACCAGAATTAGCTTCTGAACACCATGAAGATATTTTCATTACTTAGAATACAGTGCAAGTAGTGAGCACTGGCACCATCCAATGCAGCGGCCCTGCTATCACTTACCATCAGCCCTTCCCCTACTTGCTTGGGCGTGGTGGATGTTGCCTGCTCCAGGGCTACTATTCAGTATGTGCTACCAGCCTGCTGGGACTCCACCTGCCTGAGCCTGTGGTTACCCATCACCTGTTTCTGTAGTCTCTAAATGTTGGACTCCGTATCCTCAGTTGTATTTTAATCCAACACTAGCACCTAGGTCCCACTGTGCATTAGGGGACCCAGCAAGAGACAGACCAGATTAATATTTCACATACATAAATGAAGTGAAGAAGATTAAAGGAAACCAACAAGCAACAGTGAAGCACCCAGGGCCAGCAGTAGCAGGGAGCAGCTCCACTGCTTAGCCTGAAAGGGCAAGGAGAAGGAACAGGTTCTAGACAGATCCTGGTGAGGGTCATAGCCACAATTGTAATATTTAACAGTAGCTGTAGCTGTAGCTGTAGGAGGGGATCACAGGACAGAGGCTTTGGCCTTCCGGAGAGGTACACAGCCACAGCCATCCCAGCCCAGCAGGGAGGGAGCAGGTGAGTAAACACCCCTCCCCCTCTCCACTTCCACCTTCCAGTCTTCTCCCGACTGTGGAAGTTGTGGGGCAAGGATGCTTGGCTGAGGCAGCCCACAGAGGTCAATTTGCTGGCAAACAAAACAGGGTGGAAAGAAGGCTGCAGATTGAATCTGAGGGGAAAGGGAGTATGTGTCCTGCCTCCGTGTACCCACTTTTCCCCTCAAGACCTGCCTAGTTGGTATTCTAGGCTTTTTCCCACTTAACTGGCCTGCCCTGTGGCTTTTTAGAATTCTGTTGAGATAGGTTCACCATAGGTGGTAGATATTTGCTATTTTTGTCCTCTTTATATCCTTTTCCTCTTCTTGTTGGTAATAATACCCCAAAGTTCTTTTGGGTAATCATTACACTCCATTCCTGTTTCCTGTGGCATGTGGCTCATTGAAGCACCCCTAGTGGCAGATGCTGAATCATTTTTAGGCATCAGGATCAGACTAACTCAAAGGAACACGTTTTAGTTGTAGCCAAGTCAAGTAAGTCAAAAACAGAGATCGGTTGACATATAACATTCTGGTCAGTTTTGAACTTCAGCTATCAAGAGTTGAGTCATCTACTGTATCTTAATCGTAACTCTAATTATCCCACTGTGTAGCAGGACATTGTAAGTCTATTTCCCTTCTAAGACTATGAGTGCTCTGATGGCAGAGAATATACAGTTCTTCTTTCTATACCTAACATCTGGCATGATTGCTGACACTCAGGTAACACTTGAGAAATAAACAGAAGAATGAAGACACAAGAGGATAAACCCCTATTAGGGTTTTATCTAGAATGTGCCATTTCATAGAAACTTCATGTGTACCTCAGCCTGGGTACCTCTCTGCTGGTAGCAGTCAGAGGAAGGTAATGGGAAATAGGATAAAGGATAGATGACGATAAAGAGAAATTGTTTCGGAAATGAGTTGGTGGCTTTGTGTGGATACTGAAATGACTAAAAACCAGATATTTTGGTAAAAACTGAAGTGTTCTCACATTTTAATCATCTCACAGAGCTTACAAAATTGACAGTGGGGAACAGACACAATTAAGCAACCGTCAAGGATAACTAATGAAGAGTCGTATTTCTGATGAGAGAATAAGACCCCCCACTAGACCACTTCTACTGCTTTCTAACACACATCCTGGTCCACCCAGGTGGTCATGTCCAAACCTCATCCTAATCTTTCTTCTGGAGAAACAAAATGCTTTCCCCCCATCTTCCTTACATCATATCCTTCAAGGTCAAGTTCAAATTACAGTCCCTCTGAGAAACTTCCTCTTACCTGCTTGAACTCATTAATTTAGAACTCAGCAGAGAAAAAAGGCACTCTCCAAGAGCAGTTGTCTAAGGGATCACTGCCCTGATTAAAAGATAAGATGACAGCCTCCATGGGAAAACATGGGCGACTAGTGGGGGCCAGCCCCTCACTGCTCCCGGGGAAGGAGGGGAGAAGGGCAGGTAGCTGCCCAGGTAGCTGCCTAGGAGCAGATCACTGGCTCTGGGAACAGCACTGTGAATTCACAGAGAAGCAACGTGGGACACGGAGTGTGGGGGGAGGGGGGGTTAAAAAGGTGACAGGGAGATGCAAATATGAAGGTTAGAGAAGGGAAGAGAATAATAGAGAATCGAGTGTGGGCAGGCTGCGCTCACCTTGCTGGAGCAGTGCTATCTGATCCACAAGAGGACATCCCCCACTCCTACAGACCTCCTACTGCTCAGACAAGGATATGCCTACAGTCGGGGCAGAGCCACTGCACTGGACAACAGGATGTGTGGAGAAGAGGCAATATCTGGGGCCATCCTGGACTCCTGGGTGCACCAGGCGGGACTACACCAGACTGGGGAGGGTCACTGATTTGGGGCTTCCCTGATCTGTGACCCAGAACTGGAAGCCAAGGCCTCACCCCTAGAGATCGACAGGACCTGGGCACAGGAATTGAACAGAGAGCAGCAGGTGCTGACTTGAAGGGTTCTGGGTGACCACTTAGGCAAGTGCTGGGCGGGTTGTGGAGGGCTGTGATGTCTGCACATCTTACCTGGCACCCGAGGGTCCCTTGTGCCTGGGAGGCAGCCTGTAGCCTGCCTGGCCCGGAACCCACTCTCCAGGTCGGGTTGGAACCCCATTTGCACAGCCCCTACTTCAGACACCTCAGTCAGAGCCTTTGCTTCTGGCCTAACCCCAGTTCTGGCTTGGGCACTCACAGGCTGGCACTCCACCCTAAAAGGCCTTGGGCGGCTGCTTCAGCCAGCTCTGGGCGGGAGGACAAGAGCTACATCCTCTACGTGTCTGACCTGCATCTGAGAGACACTTGCACCCAAGTAGCAGTTTGCAGCCTGTCCACCTGAGCTACCTCCTGCCTGCCTGGCCTTGACCCACCCTCCAGGTTGGGTTGAACCCACAGGCTGCTGCCACCAGTGAGCTGGCAGCTTCTTGTGGACAAGGCACCAGGGCCCTGCCCGCCTCTGTCCACAGACCCTAGCCAATCAGCAGGAGCCCTGTTGCTTCTCAACCCTCTGGTGACTTTGTCCTCCCCAGGGGGCTTTAACTCCCCATGTTCTGTCTTGCTCATCCCCACACAGACATTTCTCAACTCCAACACAGACTGCAGGAGCCACACAGGGGTCCAGTGCATCCCAGGATGTTCTGCGTGACTCGAGACCCGCTGGACCCTGGAGATCAATCCCTCAACATGCCAGAGATAAAGATGCTGGTCCTGTGTCACCCACGGGGTGCCCAAGGTGGTTCAGTGTCCCTCTGCCTCGGGGCCTGTCTTGCTCTAATGGCGCTGCCAGGCAAGCAGCAGCAGGGAGGGCTGGCAGGCTGGGAGCTCCCAGTCTGAGCACCCTTCAGTCCACTGCAGGACCCCAAGGGAGAGGTCTAAGTCCCACTCCCTGTGGGAACTCTGTGTGACAGCTCAATCGTCTCTCTCTGTAGCCGTGGGTGGGGTAGGGGCAGGGGACAAGAAGAGACTGAGTGGAGGGAGGCCAGTAATCAGGTCTTCTCTGACCCATTCTCCAGGAGGCAGTCCACCCAGAATGACCAGATGGGCCTGCAGACCAGATCCCACAACTCCCAGGCCTCGAGTGCAGTATCTGGGAGCACAGAAAGAGTATTGATGATCTAGTCTGGGGAGGTGAGGATGCCTGCAGGGGTAGATCGAGGAGAGAGTGCAATGTGGGTCCTAGCTGCAGTGTGCTTGTGGGGCACCCCTCCTCCCATGGGAGGGCTGTGTTCCCAGCTCAGACCGGGATCCTGGGCAGGGAACCTCCTTGCCTGCATCACAGTCAAAGGGGAGCTTAGCTATATTGAGGTCTTGACTACTGGCAGAGTCCCAGGAGAAACCAAGGAATAGGGGAAGGTTGAAAGCAGCAAGTCCTGCTCCATACTGCAGGATCATGGGTCTCAGACAGCCCTACCTCCACACACAGAGTTTCTGGTTAAGTGGGGCCACTTCAGCCCCTCCTTGGTAGCTTAGCCCAGAGTTGGAAAATGGACCCTCAACTGCTGCACATCCCTTGCCAGGATTTGTGGAGCTTGAGTGTAGGCTTGTACAATCTAACCCTACCCAACCTCACTCCCCCACCCACCTCTGCTATGGTGGAGAACAAAGGACTCACCTGGAAGTTCCAGGGCCCGACCCACCAACTGAGGCATTAGAATGCTTCTCCTGAGGAACTAGAACTAGTCACAGGATCCAAAAACAGCAGTGAAGCTTGTTCCCTCCAGCAAACGCCACCTACTGACAGGGAAGTCAATTTTCATGCCTTTTACAACATTTAGCAACTCAATCATAGAGGGGGTGGCTGATTTTCACCCACAAGCACCACCAACAAACTTAGAGATTAAATTGGGCATTTCATTAACTAAACAAAGGAAAATCCAAAAATAAGAAGTAACAGCAGCTCCAGATGAGAAGGAATCAGTGAAAGAACTCTGGAAGTATGAAGAACCAAAGCAAAAGGTCACCCCGCAATAGGAACACTGGCTCCCTAGTAATGGATACCAACCAAAAGCAGAAAATTGAAATGATAGGTGAAGAATTTTGAACATGGATTGTAAGGAAACTTAATGAAATACAAGATAAAATGGAAAGCCAACACAAAGAAACCGCAAAAACAATGCAAGAAATGAATGAAAAATTCACTACAGAAATTAAATTATTAAAGAAAAATCAAACGGAACTACTGGAAATGAAAAACTCATTCAGGGAACTACAAAACACAGAAGAAAGCCTCAAGAACAGGTTAGATCAGGCAGAAGAAAGAATCTCAGAGTTTGCAAACAACAACATTCAATTAAAAGAGTCAGTCAGAGATAGAGCAGAGAAATAAAAGGAATGAGCAAGGCCTACAAGATATATCAGATTATGTAAAGAGGCCTAACATAAAAATCATAGACATCCCAAGGGTGAAGAAGAAAATACACAAGGGTTGGATAATTTATTTAAGGGAATAATTGAGGAAAATTTCCCTGGCCTTCCTAGAAATCTAGGTACCTAGATACAAGAAGCTCAAAGGACTCCTGGGAGATTCATCACAAAGAGGCAAACACCACAACACATAGTCATCATACGGGCCAAAATAAATTCACAAGAGGCCCTCCTGTAAGCCATAAGGTGAAAGCAGCAGGTATCTTACAAGGGAAAACCCATCAGACTAACCACAGACTTCTCAACTGAGAGTTTACAAACCAGAAGGGATTAGGGTCTCATTCTCAGTCTTCTCAAACAGAATAATGCCCAGCCTAGAATACTGTATACTGCAAAACTAAGTTTTGTACATGAGAAGAAAATAGAGTCTTTCTCAGACAAGCAAACACTGAGGGAATTTGTCAAGATAAGATGTCTCCTGCAGGAAATACTCAGAGCTGCATTGTTCAAGGACAAACACAATAAACACTAACCAGTGTAAAATCACCCAAAGGTAAAGATCAGAGGCCAAATACCACAATGGCTAAAGAGAGAAAACAAAGCAACAATGTTCTACTCAACAGGATGAACAGAAATCCACACCACTTATCCATTCTTTCAACAAACGTCAACGGCTTGAACTGCCCATTAAAGAGACATAGGCTGGCCAAATGGATAAATATATACAAACCAACTATTTGCTGTCTCCAGGAAACATATATAATCCACAAGGACTCACTCAAACTCAAAGTGAAAGATGGAAAACAATATTCCACACTAACAGAAACCAAAGAAAGTTGATGTAGCAGTTCTTATATCAGATAACTAAATCTTCAAATCAACGAAAATAATGAAAGACAAATATAGTCATTATATAATGATAAAGGGAATAATTCAACAAGAAGACAACACAATTCTAAATATTTACACACCCATCATAGGTACACCCAGATTCATAAAGGAAATTGTACTTGATCTAAATAAAGTTATAAGCAGCAGTGCTGTAATAGCCAGGAACTTCACCACCCCTTTGACAGAACAGGACAGATCCTTCAAACAGAAAATAAACAAAGAAACAGAACTAGAACAAATGGGCCTAACAAATATTTACAGAACATTCTACCCAAAACCACTGAACATACTTTCTCCTCATCAGTCCATGGGAGATTCTCTCATATTGACAAAATCCTGGGCCACAAAACATGTCTAAACAAGTTTAAAAAATTATAAATTATTCCTTGCATCTTCTCAGACCACAGTGGAATAAAATTAGATCTCAACTCCAACAAAACACTCGTCTATACACAAAGCCATAGAACTAAACAACCTACTGCTGAATGATACTCAGTTCACGGAAGAAATTAAGATGGAAATCAAAAGATTCTTTGAAGTTAATGATAAAGGGGACACAAGTTATCAAAATCTGTGGGACACAGCTAAAGCAGTCCCAAGAGGAAAATTCATAGCCATAAATGCCCACATCCAAGAGATACAAGGATCACAAATCAACAATCTCATTAATCAACTGAAAGAACTGGAAACGTAAGAGCAAACCAACCCCAAACCCAGCAGAAGAAAAGCAATAACCAAGATTAGAGATGAACTAAATGAAATTGATAACAAAAGAACTATACAGAAGATTAATGAAACAAAAAGCTAGTTCTTTGAAAAGATAAACAAACTTGACACTCCTCTTGCTAGATTAACCAGAAGCAGAAAAGAAAGGACACTAATAAGCTCAATCAGGAATAAAAAAGGAGAAATTACAACTGATATCATGGAAATAAAAATATCATTTCTGAATACTATAAAAATCTCTATACACATAAACTTGAAAATGGGGAAGAAATGCATAAATGCTTAGAAATCCACAGCCTTATTATGTTCAATCAGGAAGAAATAGAATTCCTGAACAGACCAATATCCAGCACTGAAATTGAAGCAGTAATAAAAAACCTTCCTAAAAAATAAAAAAGTCCCAGATCAGATGGTTTTACACCTCAAATCTATGAGACCTACAAAGAACAACTGGTGCCTATCCTGCAGAAATTATTCCACAATATCTAAAAGGAAGGAATCCTCCTCAACACATTTAAAAAAGCCAACATCTCCCTGATACCAAAGCCAGGAAAGGACTCAACAAAAAAAGAAAACTACAGACCAATATTGCTTATGAATATAGATGCAAAAATTCTCAATAAAATCCTAGCAAATCAAATTCAGCTGCTCATCAAAAAAATAATGCAACATGACCAAGTGGGCTTCCTCCCTGGAATGCAGGGATGGTTGGTTCAACATACATAAATCCATAAGTATAATTCACCACATAAACAGAAGTAAAAACAAAGACCATAGGATCCTCTCAATAGATGCAGAAAAAGCATTTGACAAAATTGAATGCCATTTTAAGATAAGAACACTTAATGAAATACGCATACACAGGTCTTAACTAAAAATGATAAAAGCCATATGCAACAAACCTACAGCCAACATCATACTGAATGGGGAAAAATTGAAAACATTCCCACTTAGAACTGGAACCAGACAAGGTTGCCCTTTACCACCACTTCTATTAAACATAGTGCTGGAAGTCCTAGCCACTGCACTCACACAAAAGAAGGAAATCAGGGGCATCCAAATGAGGACAGAAGAAATCAAATTATTGCTTTTTGCTGATGATCTTATATCTAGAAAACCCCAAAGACTCTGCCAAGACACTACTGGAATTGACAAATAAATTCAGCAATGTCTCAGGTTACAAAATCAATGTACAAAAATCAGTAGCATTCCTATACGCCAACAACAGTCAAACTGAGAACCAAATCAAAGACTCAATACCCTTCACAATAGCAACAAAGAAAATAAAACACCTAGGAATGTGTTTAAATAAGGAGGTGAAAGACCTCTACAGGGAGAACTATGAAATACTGAGGAAGGAAATAGCAGAAGATGTAAACATGTGGAACACCATACCATGCTCATGGGTCAGCAGAATCAACATTGTTAAAATGTCTATACTAACCGAAGTCATCTAAAGATCAATGCAATCCCTATTATAATACCAACATCATTTTTCACAGATATAGAAAAAATAATTCTATGCTTTGTATGGAACAAGACAAGATCCCGTATAGCCAAAGCAATCTAAAGCAAAAAGAACAAATTGGGAGGCATCAATTTATCAGACTTCAAGCTATACAACAAGACTATAGTAACCAAAACAGCATGGTACTGTCACAGGAACAGAGAAATAGGCCAATGGCACAGAACTGAGAACCCAGATATAAAACCATCCTCATATATCCATATGATCTTTCACAAAGCAGACAAAAACATACACTAGGGAAAAGAATCCCTATTCAATAAATGGTGCTGGGGAAACTGGATAGCCACATGTAGAAGACTGAAACAGGATCCTCACCTCTTACCTCTCACAAAAATCAACCTACGGTGGATAACAGACTTTAACCTAAGGCATGAAACTATAAGAATTTTAGAAGAAGATGTTGGAAAAGCTTTTATAATCATTGGCTGAGGCAAAGTATTTATGAAGAAGACCCAAAAATCAATAACAGCAACAACAAAAGTAAATAAATGGGACCTGATCAAATTAAAAAGCTTCTGCACAGCTAAGAAAACTATCACTAGAGCAAACAGACAACCTATGGAATGAGAGAAAATATTTGCATGCTACACATCTGATAAAGGGCTGATAACTAGAATCTGTACAGAACTCAGAAAATCAACAAACAAAAAATCAAACAACTCCATTAAAAAGTAGGCAAAGGACATGAACAGAAACTTTTCAAAAGAAGACAGCCTAATAGCCAAAAAACATATGAAAAATTGCTCAACATCTCTAATCATCAGAGAAATGTAAATCAAATCACAATGAGGTATCACTTAGCTCCGGTGAGAATGGCCTTTATCAAAAAATCCCAAAACAACAAATGTTGGTGTGGATATGGAGAGATAGGAACACTCTTACACTGCTGACGGGACTGCAAATTAGTACAACCTTTATGGAAAGCAATATGGATATACCTCAAAGAACTAAAAATAGAGCTACCATTTGATCCAGCAATCCCACTACTGGGTATTTATCCAAAGGAAAAAAAAACATTCTATAATAAAGACATCTGCACGTGCTATAAAGCAGCACAATTCACAATTGCAAAGATGTGGAATCAACCCAAGTGCCCGTGAATACACAAGTGGATTAATAAAATGTAGTATATGTATACCATAGAATACTACTCAGTCATAAAAAATAATGGTGAACTAGCACCTGTTGTATTATCCTGGATGGAGGTGGACACCATTCTCCTAAGTGAAGAATCACGAGAATGGAAAAACAAACACCACATGAATTCACCATTAAATTGGCACTAATTGATCATCATTTATGCGCACATATGGAAATAACATTCATCTGATGTCGGGCAGGTGGGAGGGGATGGGGAGATGGGTAAAATCGCACCTAATGGGTGCAGTGTGTGCTATCTAGGTGATGGGCACGCTTGTAGCTCTGACTTGGGCGGTGCAAAGGCAATTTATGTAACCAAAGTGCTTATACCTCCATAATATTCTGAAATAAAACAAGATGACAGAGTCCAATTATGCCAAAGTGGATTCACTTTCATCTGTGAAATTTTCCATAATTGAAAATTATATTTACTCAATATTCCTCAATATTTTCCTGCTTTGTTACATTATTGCTTCAACTGCAGAAATATATTTCATCCTCAAAACTATAAAGGTTATATATCTTTTGGAAAGCAGCAACTACATTTTATAATTCTCTTTTATTCCCCCTCTGCCCTCCCCTCTGTAGCATCTAGCAAGTACAAGATTAAGCATATAATAAATATGTGATAATTTTGCCCAATCAAAATACATAAACAAATCAATCGTTTGGTGAGCCTCAGTGGCACTAATGAGGCTATACTAAGAACAGTCACTTTATATCATGAATTCTCCTTTAAAGGATAGAAATGTGTTTCATACAACTTCATTTCGCCCAAACTTTTATGAACCTACCATCCATAAATGTATCCAAAATATATATGTCTTGTGAAATCACATCAAAATTGCTAGCTGAGCAAAAATACCTGCTTCCTTCCTCACTCCAAATCCTTAAAAACAAAAAAAAGAATTTTAAATAATAAATCCATAACATTATGGAATATAAAATACAGAAAAGATAAGATCAGATGGTCAGAGAGAAGTATAGCTGAAAGTATATGCAAAAGAGCTTTGCTGAAAATGTGCAAGTGGTAGGTGTTAGCAGAACAGCCTGGGTTATGCTGCCATAGCAAACAACCCTCGGACTGCAGCTACTTAAAACACACATTTAATTCTCTCTTATTCTGCATGTCCCCAGTGGCTTGGTGGGGGCTTCACTACACTGAAAGACCCGTGCTGAGGATGGCTCCATCATCTTCTCCAACCCCATCTGTAATATGCAGCCTCCTGTGTTGCTGTGAAAAGGAGAGAGAAAGAGTAGCAAACTGCACACGGGCTAGTTACTGCTTTAGCCTGGGAAGCAGAGAGAGCTCCTCCCAACAGCTCAGGGGCCAGAAGTAGCCACATGGCCCTCTCTACCTGAAAGGTGACTGAGAAACAGAGAAGAATAAGTAAAATATTTGGTGATTATTACTGTCTTTGCCACTTAGTGTAAAAATGTGTCTTAGAATCTTCTAGATGACCTTTCATGGCTTGGTTTCAGGTCCATGGTGGACCACAACCTATATGCGACTACTGAAGAAAGAAGAGCCATGGAGGTGAAAACTGCTAACAAAAAGCCATTCCTCGATTTTACAAATATCACATGAAGTATTTTTTTTCATTCTGTTTCTGTCCCTCTTTTATCTAGTACATCTCCTCTTTCATGAAGACAAAGCTATTGAGGTTTTACTTTTTCCCTGAATCAAGGAGGAGTTAGCCCCATCTCAGAATGGGCAATAAATCCTTGAATAGAGATTCTTTAAATATCCAGTGGGTAGAATATGAATTAAATATTTCTAAATTCCTTCTAGGAGAATTCAGCAGCTACTTAGTCAAAATGTATTTATGGATTGCCTTCTATGTGCCAACTAATGATGATTCATCTCTGTATGCGCAAAGTCAAATAAAATCCAGTCCCTCCCCAAAGCAAAGGAAATGATTACCCCTCCAGGAAGTCAGGTGTGCAAGGCATTATCACACAATCTTCCAAAAAGAGGACCAGTTCTGCAGGTGGATATGGATGCAAGGCTCTAGAAGAACGTCACAGTGCATGTGACATTGAAAGAAACTTATGAAATTCAGTTTAGGTATAATTCTAAGCATTAGGAAAATGTTCTATTAATTTTTTCACTGTTTCCTGATGGGAATTAACTTCTTTCTGAATTCATCTTTCCATTTATTTTCTTAACAGAAGTGACAGGAATCCATAGGGATGCCACCTTTTCCTGCTTCCAAATCAATTCAGTTTTGCCTCTTTCAGCTGTTGTGTTGAATTTAATTCTGCAAAACTAACCTGGAGGCACAGGAAGCTGAGGAAGTTATGGTCTGTTCATCTGACTGCTCCCTTCCCACTTGATGGTTGAGTCAGCTTTTGAAATAATGCTTCCCTTATTTGTTATTCTCCTTCCTTAGCGCTACTGCCAGCTGTACTTTCCACTTCACATGAATTTTGGTCTATTCCAATTTTCCACTTCTCTGACTCTAATCCCATGGTTACAAATGGAATCCCAGGCTACACTAATATCTCTTAACTTGCTGGCACTGAAGAGATCAATATTTCAAAATGCCATATGTTTTATAGATCAGCTACTGCATGCATACAAATACAGTGATACTTGAACCATTATGGTGTTTGTAAGTTGCATAAACCAGTTGCCAAATAAAAGCACGCCATCTCTTGCAGTTTAATTTCCAAAGGTCATCATAATGACTGACCAGTGAACCAACTGTTGACAAGTCTTTTGCTGTATCTGAAAATTTAAGATATGGTGGAGGCTGAGGAATAAAAGAATTACCAAAAATGCCAACAGTATGTCTGGTAATTTGATGCTAAACATACTCATTGGCAATCAGACATTTCTGAGGGCTGGCGTGAGGTTTTCCCCAATGGTAGTATGTGGTTTCTGCAAGTTGCTCTCCACAGCCATTCCTTCACTTATTTATTTAACACATATTCATTGAGCACCTGTGTTTCATGACCTGAACTGTCCTCCAGGGACCCAAGGAAAAATAAGTCACTTCTCAAGAGTCTCAAGGTCCACCAGAATAGGAAAATATAGACATAGGCAATAAAACATAATAAGGAGAATGATAGAAACCCATAGTACCTCGGGAATGGAAAGAAATCCCAGCTTAAAGGAGCCCGGGAGGCTTCAAGGAGGAAGTGATATCTGACGTGTTTAAGGATGAATAGGAGTCAGGTAAAAAATTTCAAAACACATATCTTAGAAATAACAGCACTTGTAGGAAACTGCATGTTTCAATATGACCAGAACAATTTATGACAACTGGAATGTATGTAAACAAGAAATAAGAAATTATCTGTGTTTCAAAAATATTGGTTTTGGGGGGATAATTGAGGGCCAGACAGCACTTGTGGGTGATTCACTGTGTACATATATGCATTTGGTATTTTCACATGTTATTTAATTGGATCCTTAGACTTGCCCTCAAGGCACATTTAATTAAGGCCCTCCCCATTTCATAGATGAGGAAACTAGGACACAGAAATATTAAATGTTTCACCTTGAATCTTCATGTAGTAAATTATAAAATTAGGCTATAAACCTTGAACTCCAAAGTTTACAAAACAGACCAAAATTCCGGTAGAATGATGTATACAGCCAGATCAAGGGGCATAAATTCTGAGATACAGAAATCTGAAGGAAGGAAAAAAATAATCAGTGTTCATAGAGTCAATAAGGAAGACTCATGTGATAGATAAAATGTGAAGCTGAAATATAGAATAGAAATTCACCAGGGAAAGAAGAAGGAACACATCTTTAGAGGCAGAAAATAAATAGGTGCTTAAAAAGTTAGTCATTAATTTATGTTTTGAGTTAGTTCTCTTGGTGCCCTTGTCAAAGGACACTGGGGATTTGACAAATATTTACTGAGTGCCTGTGAGCTATGGGACCCTGTGCCTTGTACTTTATAGGCCTCTCTCATTTAACCCCATGACAAACCAATCAGCCTCCCTATTTTTTCATCCATGAAATGGGAGTGAATCCAGATCAAAAGATAAAACACATGTCAATCTTATACACAGCATAGTGCTTGGCAGAGAGCAGATTGTTGGTTCATGTGATCTTCATTTTATAGGTACAGAAACTGCCCTTGAGAGAGACTGAACACCTTGCCTTCAATCACACAGCCAGAGGAGATGGAAAGAGGGTTTTCACCTGGGTATGGCTATTCCATACTTTCACAGTCTTTCAACAAAGCCATACAGGCTCCCTTGGCTGGGTTAAACTGGGGCAGAACTGCTTAATAAACACAGTTTGCACTCAATGAGATAAGAATACTTTGCCCATAACTAAACTCTATGGTTTGATCATTACGCACCCTCCACGACAATATATCCCCATTTCAGAAACATAAAGCTGCCTGATATCTCCCATCAATTCTTATTGTTTAAAGGATAGATGATAGATAGATAGATAAATAGGTAGATAGATATTAATAGATGGTACACATTTATACTTTAGTGCAATTTTACTGCCATGCATGACCACTTCCAGGTGCTTTGTATTTTAAACCTTATCTGTAATGTGTATAATTAACAAGTAAACACTTTGTGGTAATTTTAGCAACCACTGAGCAGGTGAGGTGTTAGAAGACCCCTAAAGTCATCACACGCAGACTGTATCCTTTGATTAAGCAAAAACCAAACCGTATGCAAGTATCAAAAGAATGTAAAATCACCAGGCTCCACAGAGGCTCCAAAGCAATACAATGAGCCAGTTTCAAGGCAAGAAGAATGACCCCCATTAAAAAGGAGTTTTAGAAATTAGGGATGGTAATACGACTTCAGTCGGTAGGAGCAGTAGTCAAATGAAAATATATTTAAAGAACGGTTCTGGCCCCTGTGGTGTGTGTACCCTGGGAGAGCCATCATCTCTTTAATAACTTTGCTGTATTTCTTCACCACATTATTGAAAATTGTTTAATGAGCAGTTTCCCTCAGAGAAAATATCAGATTCTCAGAAGCAGTTGCCATGAGAGATACTCTTTAAAGCCTGATGAAATTATATTTATTCTTTTACATTTCTTCCTGGGGCAGTCAAAATGGTGGTGCTTTCATTTTTTTCTTTTAGAAATATGTTTCTACTTATAAAAATAGTAAATGCTCAAGGTAGAAAATTTGAAAATTAAAAAAGTATAAAGAACAATAGAGATCAATGTGGTCCAAACACTGAGTTTTATTTGGGTATATTACTTTATACATTTGAATTCCTGCATAATTTTTATATGAGTAAGATCAAATATGTGCATGATAATTACATTTGTATACTACCTCAATTTTGCACTCACTTTGTTTTTTTTAAATTATCATTATCCCATGTGAATCATAAGACTTGTTGTAACCCAGACAACAGCTGCCTGAATATTTCACCATCTCCCAGTCTGCAGTGGTCTTCTTCACCATTAACACCTACCATTTACTTCCAGCCATTAACTCTTGACTCTTAAGGCAGCTACTCTCTCTTTTTTAGCTTACTTTTCACATGTTGGTACCACCTCTCTTTCTTCAGCATAACCCCATGATTATACATGTTGAAACTAAAGTCAGAGAGCCCGGGATCAACTCACCCATCCACCACTTACCAGCTGTGTGATTTGGGGTAAGTCACCCAGTTGAAGAAGAGTAGTAGAAAAATTATATCAATAGTGGTAGTTATGATAACAATTCCCCAAACACTATTAACACAAGATTCTTGAGTATAATGGACTTCATTGAAGGTCTAAAGATAGATTTACAACATAAGTCAAGAGAAAATTCAAATTCAGACATCATTCTTCTTAGGAATTTTTAGAAAATGTCTCCCAAAGAGATTTCTTACTGGCTATCTTTTTAAATAACAGCACAGCTTTTACAAATTTCAGAAAGTTCTGATTTTTTCCTTCATAAATTGCCTTTATCCCAATTTTATTGACCATTTTATTTTATTTTTTGTGGGTTATTTCTTTATGCTTCTTGTTCCATTTATCAGGGGTTTTAGTGTTTGCCTTATTGATTTACAGGTGTTGTTTTATATATAACATATATATTATATGTTATGTTATAATTATTTTATTATTGCATTTTGATGTGTTTATTGGTATTTTAGCTATAATCACTTGACATTATTATTAGTAACTTCACTAGAAATTACAATATGTATTTTAATCATAAGACAACCTACTTGTACTTAATATTTTATATAGTTCATGTAAAAATTGCAGAAACCTTCCAATATCATAATTCAGTTCACCACCACTATCCTTTGTCCTATAGTTATACCTATGACCATTATAAACCTCATATTGTGCTGTTATAATTATTGCAATAAAGTCATGTTCTTTGAAAAATTAAGAAAAAATCCTAGTCTTTTATATTTACTTAGATATTCACCCTTTTCAGTGATTTGTTGTCTCACATAGATTCAAGTCACCATCTGGTATAGTTTTTCTTTAGCCTGAAGAAAGCTTTGGTATTTCTTACAGAATAGATCTGCTGACAAAAACTTTCTTTAGTTTATTTTTACCTAAAAATACCTTTTTAAATTCTTTTTTAATGATATATAATAGTTGCACATATTGAAAATGTCTTTACTTCATCTTTATTTTTGAAGGATGGTTTTGCTGAATATAAAACTCTGTGTTGATAGTGTTTGTCTTTTAGCATTTTAAAGATGTGTTCCATTTACTTTTGCCCTCCATCGTTTCTGACGAGAAGTTGGTCACCATCTGTATCACTGTTCCATGTGATGTGACAGTTTTCTCTAGCAGCTTTCAAGGTTATCTTTTTATCTTTAGATTTCGGCAGTTTGACTATGATATTCCTGGTGTTTTCTTTGTATTTATCTTGATTAAGGGTCATTAAATGTAATTTAATCTGTAAATCGGTGTCTTTCACTTAATTTGAAAAGTTTTCAACCATTTTTTAAAAAAATTTCCCATTGCCTCTCCTGCTGGGACTCAATTACACATATGTTACAATGCTTGGTAGTCTCACATGTCTCTACAGTTATGTTCATATTTCCTCATTTTTTCCCCCTATTTTACATTAGATATTTTCTTTTAATCTGCCTTCAAGTTCACTCATTTCTTCTGCTGTTAAATTCTTCCAGTAAAATTTTTATTTCAGTTGCTGCATTTTCCAGCTTTAGAATTTCTATTTGGTATTTTTCATTGTAGTTTCTATTTTCTGCTAAAATTACCCATTTGGTTGTTAATTATATGTATAACTTCCTTGAGTTCTTGAAAATGCTTATAATAGCTGCTTTAAATGTTGTTTTCTGATAATTACAACATCTGGGCCATGTCAGGGCCAGTTTCTATTGACTGTTATTTTTTTTCTTGAGGATGCATAATATTTTCCTCGTTCTTAACATGTCAAGTGATTTTTTTATTGAACCTGAACATCATGAGTGATACATTTGAAAAGACTCGAATATTTCATATTCTTCTAAATAATGATTTTTGGCCTAGAAAATGGTTAATTTGGCTGGTACTCAAAATCCAGACTCTGGTTTCCATATGGTAGAAAACAGCCGAAATCTCCTCTTAGTTCTTTTAGTTTCCAGCTGCTGTGTTTTCTTACAGAATCCCCTCCAAAATCTTGCTCTTGAAGACATAGTTTAGTAGTCAGCTAAGGACTTAAGTGGATTTTATTAGCAGATCATGAAGTTCACACTCTTTGTAGTTCCCTCTCTTCCAAGTAGTCTCTTATTACTTTGTCATTGTTCTGCCAGCCTGAACTCTATCCTCTGACACCTCACACCAATGAGGCAGCAACTGTCTGCAGCTGGAACTACACGTAAGTTGAGTATGGGGCAGTGGAGGTTTTGGGCAGGGCCGTTAAGCCTAAAGCTGCCAACTTGCAAGTCTGACTCCCTTGTCTCCATGTTTGCTTTTGACGGCCTGCAAATAGTTATATTCTTCAAAATTTTTTTTTATATTTTAAGATTGTTATCTGTAGGAGGGTTACTCTGCCATTAGCAGAAATCATATTTCTTATGTGACTTTCAAGTTTTTTTCTTTTTCTATTCCTTCTAAGCTTAAATTCCACTAAAGAGTCACTTCCCCATATATGGAAGAACTATCCTTTGCTGGAGAGTATATGAAGCTTTCTTTCCCTGCTAGAGTTTCCAAAGAAATTAAAAAAATATATGCAGGAATATAATAATAATACAATTTACTGAGCCCAACTTACTTTTACCTCCCCAAATTGGCAGAAAGTAGACAGAACTTATTTTTCATATCTACTAGTCACCAAGGAGTCTGGGAAAACTGTCAAAAAGAAAACAAATTTTCTCTGTTTTCAATCAGTGCTTCCCTTTTCATAGCCAGCTGTTGCAATGACAGTTCAATAGTCCTTTCCATTCTACTTCCCCAAATAGCCACTTCTTCTCTTACTGAGAACCTATTGTCCAGAACTTGTCCTCTCTACCAGAGCTGGAGGAGATTCCTGAATATCTAGAGTTTTCATGGTCTTCATCAATACTCAGCCACCATTTTCTACTTGAAAAAAGTTATCATTTCTAGGTTGGAAAATCTTTGAGAACATAAACTCTTCACTGGCGTATCTGCTCCTAAAGTCATACCTTTTGAATTCTGATTAGTACTACTCCAATACAAAGTTGAAACTAATAATATGAGAAATATTATTTGGGGAAGGAGAGGGAAAGTATGAATTGAAAGCTAGAATTGTTGAATGTGAGGGAGTTAGAACACAAGACACTAGGGTGTATAAATAGGTATTCAATATATTAAATGCAGGTAATAAAATTTGAGTTCTTAAGTCTCTGCCCTATAGTAGATTTTTAATAATTTTTTATTGAAGGAATGTTAATTATTTAAGCTAATAAATAACAAAGTGTCTTCGTTCATGCTCTCTGCTGTGATTCATCTGAAAGATAGTTTTATTTAACTTCCTAGGGAAGAGAGACTGAAAGTTTGTATCGTGACCTCTGACAATGCCTCCAACTCTTAAAAAAATGAAAGAAACCTGTGATTTTATGTTTCTAGATCAAAATGGGCTTGATGAGGCCCCCTCCAGGCACAGCAGAATAAATCTTTGCCCATTCCTATTGCAGCACTTCATACGGTTGCATAATAATTTATAGAGTTGTCACCTCCACAAGACTGCGAGCTCCTGGAGGATGAGAGCAATGCTGTACTCATTTCGGAAGACCTCAGCAGTCATTACTGCCTACCATACACAGCAGAAACTCGGAAGATGATAAGTGGGTACATGTGGGACTTTTTGTTCTTAAATGAAGGATTTGCTTAGTATGTAAATTACCATTAATGTCTTCTTTCTTATGGCATATTAACATGCCAAATTAGACTGTTATTGAGAGTATACAGTTTCAAAACTAATTTATTGGCTGCCTCCTAAGGACCAGGCACTGAGAAGGGACAGAAGATGCAAAAATGAGAGCATTTATCCATGTGCTAATAGCACTTACAGAGGACTAATGTTCTCTATTGCCTATTTGCACATTAAGCAAAACATAGCATAGGAAACAAGCCTTTTATAATTAGAATCTAGTTGTGTGATTTTTAAGATTAACATAATAATCACAAAATTTGATTTTAAAAAATCCCATTTCTACTTAAACAATGATGGACCAGACACATCACCAAGCAATGCTCTGAGGCTTAGATTTTCTGAGGACTGTTTCCAATATCTGTCTTTATTCTGCAAGCCAATACTCTGCCAGGAATTGTCATACATCACATTCTGTCATACTTAATTATGCCATATTGGTTTCCAAAATATAAGTTGTAACATCTCAATTTCACCATAAGATGAGCCAGAGGAAAGAAGGCACTTAGAGTTAGCACATAAGAAATAATTTGATGTCTCCTCTATTTTCTAGGATTTGAAAATAGAGTTACGGATTTATACAATGGACCAGGGGTTCCCGAGGCAACTTTCAGATTACTGAATTACATAAAGAAATGGCTGATTGCTACAGGAGATAAGCTCTGCTCTTTGGAAAGGAGAAGAGGTAACACCAATTTAGTGAACTCAAGGAAGCAGAGGATGTATTGGGGCACTTAGCCAAAATGAAGTAAGGAAACAAATGTCAGAACTGGAAACTCTAGAGAAGAAAGAAGGGAGCTATTCTATTTTCTAGAATCAAAGACATAGCAAAATGCAAAATAACCCAGTAACATCTACCACACCATTGCCATTGCCCTTGTTTCTTCTATCTGAGATCCATTGTTTTCATCTGGATGGTTTAATAACCTCTTAGCTCAGTTCCCTGCCAGCAATCTCAGCTTCCTCCTGTATAGACTCCAAAGACCCACCAGAGTGGAAGGAACATGGTGTTTTCATGCTCAAATTCCTTCAACCACTCCACCAGAGAACAAAGTCCAAAGTCACCCTGGTATTCAACTCTCTTTACACATTCCTCTTTTGTAAGCTCTTTAAAAATGGCAACATCAGTAACAATAACAACAACAATGATATTCTGTGCATACTGTAGGGACATTTTACATGGCCATTTCTCCTATTTCATTATATTTGCAGCCCTTGCAGCACAGATGTGTTTTTTTCTATCAAGTCCATAAACAACATCGTACAAATATGTAGCAGTGACTGGATTAATAAGGGCCCCCAAATTCCAAGGCAATTTAAATGAGAATCCTTATGCTGCCATGAAATCCAAGGCACTTGTTCACATTTAACAAGCTGTGCAGTGAAGGAAAGGCGATGAAATTTGGCACCGCGAGGAACAGAACAGACACTTTTTTTCACCCAAGTGATCACTAGATGCAGTAAAACCAGAAAACTCTCTTTAGTGCTTTTATTTTTTGAGACAAAGTAATGGGAGATTTGTTGTATTTCTGGAGAATGTTAGTTTTCTGACCCAAAATGACCAAATCACTTTTCAAGGCTAGTAAAATTGTTGGGTGGAATTTCATTTTTCTGGGAAATGAAATTAATGTGCAGTCCAAAAATAAAATTGACTTTCTGTAGGAGATTGGTAGAATCTAAAAAAAGGATATTTTTAAAAGGATTAAATTACAGCAACAGCAAGACATTGCTTGAATGCAATAATATAATTATTTTGATCATCTTTTTAAAAAATGTTTTTCTGCATAAATTTGGATCAAATGTCAGCAATTATATTTTTTATTATTTTTTATATTTACTTGTACATCCCAAATGGAAAGAGATTGTGTTCCTTCTTTCACTGATCCCATGAGCTAACCCCAAACATTCAAACATGGCATACCCATCCATCTCCTATAAAGATCAGCTACAAACACCAGGTTGTGCTCATAGTAATTTATCAGAAAATTCTTTCTTGTTTGTAAACCTGTTTGAACTAAGATTATGCTTCCACCTACTCCAAAATCTGGGATTAGCGACTTCCATCTTGATCTTGCGGCCCCTCCAGATCTGGAGTTGACCTCTCATCTCCTGACAGTTAGCGACTCTGCGGAGGTAGCAGCTCTGCCCCAACCTCCACTGACTTGTCCCTTCTATTGCTTCAGGAAGAAAGTTCCTGCAACACCACCATTGAGCCCAGTGTTGCTGTAGTAATGGTAACAGTTGAGAGGCTCTGTCCTCTGCACATTTGACTCAGCTGATCACTCCCTTCTCTTTGATAGCCTGGGCTTATTTGACTTTCAGGGTGTCACTCTCTGGGTTTTCCTTCTACCACACTGGCCATCACTTCTGCATCGCTTTACTGATTCTGCCTCATGTCCTTGACTCAGTCCTGGACATCTCTAAATAAGCCCAGCTGCTTCATGATCTCTGCCGTCTCATAGCATTGAAATCCACCTCTAGGCTTATGTCTCCTAAATGATGACTCTCCTCCCTGGGCCTCTCCCCTGAACTCCCATCTCCAGTTGTCTGCTTGACATCCCCACACAGACATCTCATAAGCATCTCAAACGTGTCCCAAATGTTCTTGCCAGTCTTCGGCATCTCAGGGTTGGTAATGCCGCCATTCCTGTTCTCGGGCCCCATAGTGTGTGACTCCTCTCTTACTCTCACGCTCCACATCAAATCTATCAGCATGCTCGTGCTGCCATCAAAGCACACCCACAGTCAAAGACTTGTCACTGCTTCCACTGCTACCAGCCCTGACATGGGTTATGGAAGTGCCTTCCAAGTTGCCTTCTTGCTTCTGCCTTTGTGAGCTGTATTTCGCCTGCCATCCAATCTGTTAGTCTATTCTTGATACCGTGATCAGACTATTCTTGTTAAAATATGTTACATCATCTCGCTTCCCTTTTTACACCCCTTCTATGGCTTCTTATGTTATTTCAAAGAAAATCCAAAACCATGATAATGGCCTGTGAGGCCCTACACCATCTGCATCACACCCCTTCCCTGACTTATATAATTCCCACTTCAAATCCTCTACTGGTCCACACTGGCTGGCTTGTTGTTCTCCAAGCCTGTGCATCCTACTTCTTCCTCAGAGCCTGCTATAGTCTGAATGTTTATGTCCCCGTGAAATCTAATCCTCAGTGTGACAATATTAAAAGGTGGCGCCTTTTGAAGGTGATTAGGTCCTAAGGGCAGAGCTCTCCTAAATGGGATTAATGTCCTTATAAAAGAAGCCCTAGAGGACTGCCTAGCCCATTCCACCACATGAAGACCCCGTGAAAAGGTGCCATCTGTGAAGCAGAAAACAAGCCCTCATCAGACATTAAATCCGCCAGTGCCTCGGTCTTGGACTTCCCAGCCTTTGGAACTGTGAAAAATAGATTTTTCCTGTTTAAGCCACTCAGTCTATGGCATCTTTGTTATTACATTCTGGATGCACTAGGATGGAGCCTTTGCACTTGCTGCTTCCTCTCCTAGACCACTCCTCCTGCTAATTTCCATCCCATCACATTGCTCCCTCTTTCACCTCCTGTGCGTCATACTCAAATATCACCTTCTCGGTGAGCTCTTCCTATGCCACCCCTTCAACACTGGAACCCCTCCAGCACTTCCTCTTCTCCTGTTATGCTGACTTTTCTCCATGTACAACACTCCCATTAATATTCTAGCTCTTCTCTTTATGCTTTTGATCCTCTGCCTCCCTCTTCCAGACCACAATTTCCATGAAACACAGATTTTTGTCTGTGTTCTCATTGTTGAATCCCCTGTGGTCTAGACTAGTGCCTGGTTCAAAGGAGGTGTTCAATAAATATTTTCAATTGGACAGAAGGACAGAACCAGCCTACCTGTGGCCTCAGATATACAGCTTGCCATCCCTAATCTTCCTGGAACAATTCAATCCAAATTAACACTTATAAGCACCAACTATGTTTGAGGTAAGACAAAAATCCTTTTCCTAAAGAAAATGGCAGTTAAGCAAGAAGACAACTGGTAATACTACTAAGGATAGCATCTGCCGTTTATCACTTATCTAAAATATATTAGGAACTGGACTAGGTTATTTACATATATTTTCTTTGCATCCAATAACTCCTTAAAGGAGAGTCGATGGTGGGAAGGGAGGCCTGAGAACCGGGCGGTATGAATGCCTATCTATGTCTAGCAGGATGTGAAAAGAATGAAAGGGCCTATTGACCAAAACATCTAAATCAAAAGATGGATTTGGGCTTCTGGTTACAGCAATCAAAATCGGTGCTGAAAGCTGTACGTGAAGACACAGGCAGCGCAGCAAGGCCATCTGCAGGCAGGCTCCAGGGCCAGACCACCTGTGTTCTCTGTTCCCTGCCACTGGCTGCGTGAACTTGGGCAAGTCTCTTAATTTCCCTGGGCCTCTGTTTCCTCATTTGGGAAAGGGGGAAACAGTGGTGCTCACTACCTGTTTGGGTAGGGGGGAGGCATAATTAAATAAGTTAATATGTAAAAAATGCATGTATATTGCCCGACACCTAGTGAGGGCTGCATCGTTGATCAAGTATGACTCTTCATAAGAAGCTGGTCTTCAACGGAAATGCGATGCATAAAGTTTTGCATGTTTTCTATTGTATTTTAGAAAGTGCTTCATCCATTCGTTCACTGGACACACGGGAGGCGCTGGCTCAGAGCTGTGTGTGGGGAGAGACAGCTCCCTGACAGGTGACTGCAAGGCAGCAGAGGGGTGCAGACCAGCGCAGGGGGCAGGAGTCCAGAAGACGGTGCCTGGGGCAGGTCTTGAAGGAAGTGTGAGTATTGGGGGGAGGTGGAGAGAAGGTGGTAAGGCTTTCTAGGCAGACACAGCAGGAGCATCATGAATGTGAACAAAAACAGTGCTGCAGGGAAGAGCACAGTCTGATATGGCTTAAAGAAATGCATGCAATAAAATATCACAGGGTGAATTACAACATTAATGTGTTAATGTCAAACCTAGTGGACACAGAATTGAACCCAGGAGCTTGTGGCTGGAGAACAAAGGAGAGTAAAGATCTACAGGCCAGAAGGTCCTCCGGGACTTGACCTCTGATCTTCCTGACAACCAAAGTAAGAATGGCCATTGTACCACATCATGGCTATAGTTAATAACAATGAAAAATAAAATAAAATAATAAACTGAAATAAAAATGATAACAGAATCATTCAGTGGTTGTACAATGCCCATGAAGATAAATCATGACAGTTCCTAAGAGGAAGCAAAATTTTACCTAGCACTCAGCTCTGAAAGAAATCTCTTACATAGAACTTCTGAAACGGAACCCGAGCAAGTTATAGGTGGCAATATTAACCACAGCGCAATATGAAATGCAAGTGTGAGCCTGAGAAATCAGTTTTTTCTTATGCCTTGGTGAAAGTTTGGAGCATAACACAAAGCATAACTAAGTGAAAGCCATTTTACTGAGAGAGAAAAAAAAAACAAAACTGTTTTTTGCTCTGTTTCTTTCTCGGTTCCTGGGACCCCCAGCCCAAAGTTCACTCAGGAAGACATGGTTCTCCTGAGTGCAGGGTGACAGAGCTTCCCCGGCCCTCCCTTTCCCACCAGACCCTTTCAGTTCCTGCCCCCTTCCCTTCAGCCTCAGGACCTGTTCCTTAGAAGTTTGTTAGTTTCATTACCTTTGTTCTTAACCAGTGGGCCTTTATGTCGATGTTTCCTAAATGTATCTGCAACTGGAGACAATTTTGATGTTTGCTTTTGTTTAGCTTTTAGGTTGGGGAAAGACAAGACCTGTTTTCGGTTGCAGGAGAGAATGAGACGATCGTAGGCTTAGGGGTTGGCTCAAGAGCGGGAGCACAGCCAAGGGCGAGGCAGCGAGTGCTACTGCCCCATGCCGCCCTCTCCTCTCCGTCTCTCTCATCTTTCTAAACCTCAGCTGCTCTCTTCATAGCTGCTCTTTCTCCTCCATCTTTCCCCATTTCCTCACCCTGTATTCAATACCTTGTCTACATCCTCAGCTTACATGTTGGAGTTTGCTGGCCAGGGCCCCAGAGGGACTTCCTGACACCTTGCCCTCTTGGGTGCAGCGGTATCTCAGTATTTCTCAATTCAGAGCACCAGGAGAATCTGACGACCCAGTTTACCTACATGAGCTGGGAGTCGTGGGTCATATATGGTACATGGCTTCTGCCCACTTTGGTTGAACCAGGACCAGCGGGGTGAGAAACGTGCTGCCCTGCCTGGGGCTCTATCAGCAAGGTGATAGTCTTTACATAAACACTGGAGGACAGACACCAGTCCACATCATAAAGCCTCTCCCAGAAAAGGGGGCCGGAGCGAGAACCTGTGACGTTATGGAAGACAAGGGAGGGTGCAGAATCTGAGGACAGAAGAATCTTTCGGAGCCTTTCCAATCCCACTGTGAATAAGGCTGCTGCCAATTTCATCTATGCACAGAGCATATTCTTTAAGGGAAATAATTTAGCTTACACTATCAGTACACATTTATTAATCTTTCTGGTAATAAAGTATTTCTTAATTCACCCTGTCATGCATTGGAACTATTGTACTGATGTGAAGAAATAGACCGTATTTGAATAACTGGATCATTTCCAGTTGGCTCTTTGTTATCTCAATTGTACCTGCTATCAGTGGGTGGCTGTCACTGCAAATCTTTCTGTGCCCAACTTACTTTGGGAAAATGGACAAAGAAATTGATGGCTTAGGAAACACAGCTTACCAGCCAAAACCATAGAAAAAATCAATTTTAGTTTTGATCCCAAAAGAGATCAAAGAACTCTACACCTCATCAGTTCAGTCCAACTTACGTACTGCTTCACATTGTGTCCAGAAGTTTTTCTTCCAGAGTTTTAACCAAAAGGTATCCTATTAAACCCACTGCTGAATGGAGTGATAGTGTTTCTGTTCAAGTACAGACACCTTGAGGCTGCCAAATAAACCCACTATTCTAGAGGATGACAGTGACCTCATTGCTTCACCACTAAATAAATACAATCTACTGCAAGGGTATTACTGCTTCCAAAAAGCCACTTGAAACGACCTTCAAGACTACACATCCTACTTTAGAACCTGCTAGTGAGGAAAAGACTGAAGCCAGAGGATCACTTAGTAATAACGTAACCCCAATCTGAAATTGCATTCAAGGACTTTCATTTTGTTACAAAGTGATGTTTGATGGGGACATAAAATCTGAAAACTCAGAAGAGCTGATGAGGAGAAAGAACTAGAATTTTTAGCTTGAGCCAAACTGCAGGTGAATCTACTTAGCAGGACCAGGCTTTTGTAAAGCGTTTGCCTCTCCACACACTCACTGCCAACCAGCCTCTTTTTTCTGCAACCTGTTCCTTCCCCATTTCTCTCTCATCAAAGACTTACTCTCCCCAGTTTCAGGTTAAGATGTTCTGTCAATCATCTGTATCATGGTCAGGTTAATTTTAATCAGTGAGCTCTCTTCATGGTGAGATTTTCATTCTAAGTTTCATGCTGAGATGCACAAGGACAGATGCCATTAGCTTCCCAAGGAATTTCCAATATTAGCATTGCACATGAGTGGAAAAAATATAATGAACACCTAAAAATTACATGATATAATACCATTTGTTTAATATGGCAGGTGCTGTGCGAGTCACTCTATTCAAATTATCTCTCACATCCCAGTACAACCCTGCAAGGTCGATGTCCCTGCCTTCATCTGTGCAGGGAGGAAGCTGAGGCTTAGAGAGATTCAAGTAAGTTTCCAGGCTTCAAAGAAGCCATTAGGTAGTAGATGCAGGATTTGAACCTTGGCCTAGCTCACTCTAAGCCCAAACTCTTCCACCATCTAATGATTATATTAGCCTTCTGACTGCTCTCTGCTCCTCTTTGACCCCTTAATTCATCCTCCACACTGCCATGTGAATATTATGTGTTTCTGACCATTTGAGACTCCACTCCTTAAAATCCACAATGATTCCTAACAATTTGTATGCCCTTTAACATAGGATACAAGGTCATGTGTGAATTAGCTCTATTTTACTCTATTGCATAATTTTTCTTACTCTAGTTTAGTTGTGGCCTCTAAGTACCAAACTCAGTAAATTAAAATAGAGGTCTACTTCTTGGTAGGTATTTTGAGAGATGTTATAGATCACACAGCCTCCCATGTGCTGTAAGAGTAAAGTAATAATCCCAACCAAGCCTGTTCCCAGAGAGAGTGGACTTCGTTAATATATTATATGCTTCAATATTAACATACTTTCACAAGAACCATCTTACTCTTCCCAATCCAATAGCATGAACACTGGCACTGTATGCCGTGGGAGGAAGTAGTGCCCAGTAGCATAAGAGACTGCAGCCCTTTGTGCTCCTTCCTAATGGTATTGTCTCATTTTTCAATATTCCAAATAGGAAATAATTATACTCCAAGAAGTTCCATAAAGTTCCATGCCCAACCTTAAAAATCCTAGACATAACTACTCCAAATATGTTGGAGCATATTTTTTTTCCTTTGCCATCTTGATTAGCCAAACAAAAAGGAAGCCAAGAAAAGCTGTGATGTAAATTTTTGGCCATATAAAGCCATCCTCCTGCTTACAGATATTCCCTTACAAGAAGTGGTGAAGGAAATACAGCATGAAAGTTTTCTGACCCTAAAATTCCACTAATAGTAAAATTCCATATAAATATTAATGATATATAAAAGAAAAACTCCTTCAACTTGTTTATGCTTGTTAACCTTGAAGTTCATGGAGTTGCCCATAAACCACATGGTTTCTATATTCCTTTCACGTCTCTGTGCTTTCCCTGACGGTGTTTTCCCTCTTAGGAATGCCCTCCTTTCCTTCTTCATCCTTCAAGACTAGACTGAGGCATCATCTCTTTAAAGAAGCCTTTCCTGAACTTAAGGATAGGCCAAGGATTAACCTCCATATTCCTAAGTAACCTATGCTTGCCTTAATAATAACTTAATAACTTAATAATATGTTATATTATTGAATGTTCGACATCACTCATCATCAGGGAAATGCAAATTAAAACCACAATGAGATACCACCTTACCCCTGTCAGTATAGCCATTATTAAAAAATAGAAAAACAATAGATGTTCGCATGGATGCAGTGAAAAAGGACCACTTATACACTGTTGGCGGCACTATAAATTAGTACAACCTCTAAGGAAAACAGTGTGGAGATTCCTCAAAGAACTAAAAGTAGACCTACCATTTGATTCAGCAATCCTACTACTGGGTATCTACCCGAAGGAAAAGAAGTCACTATAAAAAAAGATGCTTACACCAGAATATTTGTTGCAGCACAATTCACAAATGTAAAGATATGGAATCAACCTAAGTGCCTGTCAGTTGATAAAAATGTGAGATATATATGTGTGTGTACCATGGAGTACTACTCAGCCATAAAAAGGAATTAAATAATATCTTTTGCAGCAACTTGGATGGAACTGGGGCCATTATTCTAAGTGAAGTATCTCAGGAACAGAAAGACAAACACCACATGTACTCACCAACAAATGGGAGCTAAACGACGGTCATATAGTGGTGTAAAGCACATTGGAAAATAAGAATTGGGGAGGGTAGGAGGGGGATGAGAGATAGAAATGCACCTATAGGGTACAAGGTATACTACTTTGATGATGGACACACCAAAAGCCCTGACTTCAGCCTTATACAATTCATCCATGTTACAAAAACACTTATACCACCTTAATATTTTTGAAATTAAACGATATATATAAGAACAAACAGAGCACTGTATAAATTGTCGTGTAACCTTGCATACAAATAGAGAAACAAGTTTGGAGTGTCTACCAGCAGCATCCACTAGTCAGCTGATAAGAGACCTGTCAAAGCGGTCTCCACCAATCTTTTCTAAAAGCTGGTCCATGTGTTGGCAACAAAAGAGATAACATTTCCACTCACCTCTATTAAACAAACAAAAAACAGGGTAAATTAAGTGACTTTTTCAGAAAGCTAAATTTATTTGAAAAACGATTCTTTATTCCAACATTATTTCCTTACTATATTTTGATGTTGAAATGCCCTTTCTTTTACAAAATGATGGTGAGGTTAAGTGACGGTAGGTTTGTTTGCTCTGTTTGCGGCTTGCCTTGCTTTGTTTGATTGAATTTTAACAGCCTTACTTGGTAACATAAAAAATTAGCAACTTCTTTTCATTGTGCCCTACTCCCTTTATTTTCTGAAATTATTCTCTTTCTTACAATCCCATGGGATTCAGACAGAGTAGTTCACTCCTGGAAGGGTTTTTCTGGACTCTTAGGTTTTCTCTTCCATTTTGTAGACTCAGGAACCTGATTTCTCATCTCAGAGAGATGACAAATTAACCAAGTTACAGAAATTGGGATATAGTCATAATAACAATAACTAAACTATATTGAGTACTTGATCTGTATAAGGTACTGTGCTAAGCACGTCACATTTTGTCCTCACTGTTACCTTATGAGACACGTTGCCCATAAATACACAGCTAACCAGGGATGGAGCTGTAGCTCAAACTTAAGTCTGCCCTCCTGTGAAATCTGTGCTTTAACTACCACATTACATCACCCACTACACAATTCCAGGATTGTCACTTTTAGTGACTTTAAAGAGAAATAGACTTGTCCTATGGAAGTTTCCTTAGCTTATGTGTTCTCCACATTTTCTGCTTGGAGCTACAAGGAAGATATTAAAATTGTAAGCATTTACATTTACCAAAGGGTGGGCAAGGAATTTGATATTTCACGTCTAAGGTAACCTGAAGTACTCATATTTCATAAGATCAGCAGGAGCAGAGAACCTAAATATTCAGAATTCTTAGTTAAAACTTCTTCTGTACTTAGGTACTTCCAGGAGGAACTGCTGACATCTGCCTTCTAGTCAATATTTTTTCCCTCTCATATGCTAATGCCATAAATCAGTTTTGTGACAAATCTCCCTTTGGTCTGAGAGTGCTTTTATGGTAACTTTTAATATGTCACTCTGATCCATTATAGGATGAGGAGGAAATGCGGTACAGTGGCACCCGATCCAGGTTCTGAAAGCAGCCTGCTCCACCCTGCTTTGGGACTATGGGCAAGTTTATCGGCCTCTCCAAACCATAATTTACATATGTTTTAAAATGGGCACAAGAGTACCTACTTCATAAGGTTGGTAAAATGGCCGGGTGCGGTGGCTCACGCCTGTAATCCTAGCACTCTGGGAGGCTGAGGCGGGCGGATCGTTCTGAGCTCAGGAGTTCGAGACCGGCCTGAGCAAGAGCGAGACCCCGTCTCTACCAAAAATAGAAAGAAAATTAATTGGACAGCTAAAAATATATATAGAAAAAAAAAATTAGCCGGGCATGGTGGCACATGCCTGTAGTCCCAGCTACTCGGGAGGCTGAGACAGTAGGATTGCTCGAGCCCAGGAGTTTGAGGTTGCTGTGAGCTAGGCTGACGCCACGGCACTCGCCCCAGGCAAGAGAGTGAGACTCTGTCTCAAAAAAAAAA